>JADRCH010000200.1:973364-1045414 GCA_019843965.1 Rhynchomys soricoides
GCTATTACGTCTACTTCCCCATCAATAACCCCAAGTTATAACTTGCCATGTTCCATCTGGGCTGCTCTTAACTCCAATTGGCCAGCCCTCATGGCCGTGTTTTCATGACTCACCATGGCGTCTTCTCACTCTCTCTCTTCTCTCTCCCTTGTGGTCTCTGCAGCAAGGCCCTAAGCCTGGGAACTGAAACCTTTCCTACCTTCTGCCCAGCAAAGGCTGTAGACAACTTTATTTAACCAACAGTTTTAAATTAAATCCCAGGCCTTTGTATTGGGATTTGACACCCAAGAAGCCTTTCAGATGCTGATGGCTGCTTCTGTATAGATTGTTCCTGATACCTGAAACCTGAGGTGGCCAGGTCTGGCTCTCCAGGGTCCCCCAAGTCCATTCATCTCATTTCTTACTCATTCCATTAATGAGCATCATCCTGGCACTCTGATTGCGAGACCCTCCAGTTGACCTAGGGGCCATTAGCAGTATCCACAACACTGCATCTTCCCAGATGCCATCTGCCCCCACAGTGGGCAATAACAGTGTTTAACACTCCACTGTCTCTGGGTTCACTGTGCACTGAGTGTGCATGTTGTATGTTTTGTTGTAGTGCTGGGGACTGACTCAGGACCTCACACATGCCAGTCAGGGACTCCCTACTGAGCAATGACCCCAGCTTTTTAAAAAAGCCTCCAGATTTTAAACCTAACCACTGATGGTGAGCATCCCTTTGCTCTGGGCATTATGTGACCAGGAGTTTACTGGGTGGCCAGCCCACTGAGCAGGGCTGTTTTGACATTTGAGATCACTGACTTGCAGGTGCCAACCCTGTAATATCTGGAAAGGAGCCACAGGGAGGCGGGCTGGCCTGGCCTTCGTGCCAGGACTTGAACTCGGCCCCCAGGAGCAGGCACCCAGCCCTGTGCACCTCAGCTCTTTCTTACAGCCACATTCCTGTCATGTGAGGTGTAGGCATGGCAGGTTCTGCCACTCTTTCCAGCACCCTGGTAACTCTGGCTGCTTCTTTGGCCCTGGTGAATCCTGTGATTTCCTGCCAAAATGGCTGACTGGCCCCTGCTCCCTATAAACCCAGAGATTTCTGCTCTTGGGATGTGTGTCACAAGGACTCACTGATTAACTCAGGAAACATCATACACCTGTTAAAAATAGGTAGAGTGCTCCATACTGCTCAGCCATCTCTAACTGCTCTTCCAGAGGTCATGAGTTCAATTCCCAGCAACCACGTGGTGGCTCACAACCATCTGTGATGGGATCTGATGCCCTCTTCTGGTGTGTCTGAAGACAGATACAGTGTACTCACATACATAAAATAAATAAATCTTTTTTAAAAATAGAGTGGAACTGGAGAGATGGCTCGGGGTTAAGAGCACTTACTGGTCTTGTAGAGGACCTGGGTTTTGTTCCCAGCTCCCACCAGGTGTAGAGCTGATCTCTTCTGACCTCCAAGGCACTCAGCATCCACATAATACATATAAGCAGCAAAAAATAAAATCCATACACACAGGTTAACAAAATTTAAAAATAGGTAGAATGTTTGTTGATGGGCTAGGGCTCAGTAGGTAAAGGATTTATCTGGCATACACAAAGCCCTGGGTTTTGTCTCCAGCACCAGGAAAAACAGAAACCAGGCATGTGGAGCATGCCTGTCATCCAGCCCATGGGAGGCAGAGGCAGAAGGATCAAGGGTTCAAGGTCATCTTTGGTTACATAATGAGTTGAAGGACAGCCTGGGCTACATGAGACCTCACTCCCAAGACAGAGGGGCATGCTGTGCCCTGACATTATTAGGTAATGAAGCTCAGATTCGCAGGGGTAGGAAGTGCACAGGCTCTGGGGTGGAGTGCTGTGTGGAAGGAACCCACTAGCACACTCCTAGGCAGAGGAAGGGGGCTGGCTGCTCCCTGGTTATTGGACAGAGAAGAGATGGAGGTAGAGCCATGAGAAAAGCTGGCAGGTGTGAGGTGGAGGTGTCCAGGAAGGGCTGCCCATGTCATTGGCTCATCAGATAGATGCCAGTCACGATCTTCCACTGACTGAATGCCCTCCTGTGACAGGCAGGACCAGCCAGGAGGAGCAGGCAACATTCCCCTTAGGGTACAGAAGACATTGTGCCCAAGGGCCAAGAAGATCATCAGGGCTTCAGCAAACCTTAGACTGACTACAGAGGCTGATGGGGAGAAGGGGTATGGCCATGTTTTCAGGAATCTTCCAGAAGCTACTGATGGCCAACTGCAAGGGCCCACAGGAAATGAGGGTAGACTTTGGAAGGTCTTGGACTAACTATGACTCTTGAGTCAAATCCTGTTGGTTATTTTTACATTGGTAGGGGGGATGTCATTGTACACTGGGTTGGCCTTAAACTTGTCATGTAGCTGAGGATGACCTTAAACTCCTCCTGATCATTCTGTTGTCACTTACTGAGTTCTGGGATGGCAGGCATATGCCACCACACCTCATTTAGACGGCACTGGGGAAGGAACCTAGGACTCCTTGCATGATAGGCAGTCACTCTATCCACTGAGTCCTGGGCCCCCAAACTTTCCATGTTTTGAAGCAGTGACAGAGATGACCATCTGTGAAAAAGAAGAATGTGACAATCATTAGGCTTGAACTATATCTGTCCAGCCCTCCTGGTCTCCTGTCTTGCTGGGCTGAAGACCTCTGGGATCAGAGGTTCTGGTGGCTGCACTGGAGGCTGCAGCTGCATTGGGTGAGGTGATAAGGACCAACATGTCAGTCCTCAAGGGCTCTCCAGGGCTTGGGTGCTCACCACAGTGTCTCAGACCCTGAGGCAGTGACCTTTCTGGAAGTCTGGCTTCAAGGTCAGGCAAATCCTGGCAATTCAGTGACCTCAGTGATGTGGAGACGGTGCGTTGGAAGCTAGCAAAGATCATACAGCCAGCTGTGTGCTTAAGACACTGAGGGGACAGCAATGAAGTAGGGAACCAGGTAGGATATCCATAAGACCCAGGGTGTCCAAGCTAGAGGTCCTTCGGGGGTATGTGTTGATGTGAATGAGGTTCCAGGAAGGGTGGGTCCTGAGAGGAAAAGCAAGGATGAGAGAAGCAGAGGAGGAAGTCAAGGAGGAAATCTACCCAGCTCATAGCTGGCCTCTGTCATGGCAGCATACCAGCCAATGAAAACCATCTGTATGGCCATGCAGCCATCTGCAGAGACCCCCTTCTTCCCAGATGATAGTTCTGCAGTCATTCAACACCAACACCTAGCCCCTGGTACCCACCTTCCTGTCTCTGTGGATCTGATGGTACTGGGACCTCCTGTGGGTAGGATTTCTTGGTGTGTGGCCTTCTATGTCTGGCTCATTTTAAATGAACATTGTGTCCTCAAAGCCCCTTTGCTGATGTTATGGCTGATCTTGGTTGTAACTCAGCTGCATCTAGAATTAACTAAGACCCAAGCAGCTGAACACATCTGTGAGGGATTCTTCTTGGTTGCATCATTTGAGGTCTGAAGACCCACCCTAAACCCGGGGCACACTTGTGCTCACAGCCCATATGAAAGGACATTTGTGCTTTCTGTCTGCTCACCATAGCTCACTGGCAAGTTCTTTTATCCTGAGCCATTACTCTGATGGCGTTAGAACACACATCTTCAGGATCCCAACATGGACTTGGGATCCAGCAGCTCTCTAGGACCTCTACCACTGCAGTACAAGATGGGACTGCTGAGGTGTCCAGTCCCACACAGCAGCCTGTGGGCCACTCTAATAAACCTCTTGTATGTGTGTGTGCATTCCATCAGCTTCTGTTCCTCAGAGAACCTGATACAGCTAGATCAGGTACCAGACTTTTCCTTATCCTGTAATACTTCAGTGTGTGGATGGACTACATTGTGCCTATTCTTCCATCCATCCATCCACCCATCCATCCATCCACCTATCCACCCACCCACCCATCCACGCACCCTTCCATCTATCCATCTACCCATCCATCCACTCACCAACCAGTCCACCCACCCATCTGCCCATCTATCCATGTACTCTGCTGCTGTTTCCTCCCCTGGATATTGGATCACATTGAACCGAGGCCTCTGAGGTGGAAGGAGCTGAAAGAGGTTGAGACAGGCATGGGAGGAAGTAACTTCTAGGACTGAACACCAAGAAGATAGGAATGGTCAAAACAGACAACCTCAGGAGAGGAAGGGGCTATGTCCTAGAAAGATAAGGCAGCAGGGCTTTCGGCCTTGGTTTGACTCGCTGTGGAAGTTACAAGCCAACACTCATGTTAGTCAGGCTCCTCCTAACCCTGATGTCTTGTTCTCTGCAAACCGTTTACCTCTGAGAAACATCCCACACTGTCCAGATACTTTCTGTCCAAGAGGTGGGCTGTGGGCTAAGGTCTTGGAAGTTTGTAGAAATATGTGCCTGCCTCATGGTGTCTCCAGTGGTCCTTCCTGCCTCTCTGGAATGCAACTTGTTGATGCCTCTAGCAGATCAGAATTGCTCTGGGATTTCACATTCACAGGAAGGTAAAGGACTAAGCATGCTTCTGATTTGATATACCTTTTTTCTTTACTTTCTAGAAAACTCCTTCAGGCCTTTGTTTCTGTCCAGTTTTCTGGAGCCAGTGTTCATTCAGCAGATATTTGTGGGCCTAGTCAGCCACCACTCCAGGTCCTTAAGTTAACTGGTTGACTGTTTATGTTTCACCATGTGGAAAGCTAAGAACAGAAGGTGCTGGAGAGATGGTCTCGGGTTAGCAATCCCTGGCCACTAGCATCAACCCTGGTGAGCACCTGGCTTAAGCAACAGGAGTGTATGTTATGTGAACCACGATGCAGTTATTCACAGGCTGCCTGGAGCTGTGAAGCTCAGAGTCAAACCATGCTCCTATCCTAAATCATGTTCCTACCCTAATTTAACTGAGTGTCATTGGCCAAATGATTCCCAGCATTTTCTGGTCAGGGAAAGAGTCTCCTTCTGCTCAGCTGATGACTTCTGGTCTGGAACCAACCCTTCTACTGTAAGGGTCCATAACTCACAGAAGAATGATGCCCCGGGACTCAAATTGTATGTAAACACAGAGAGTGTTTTATTCTGCAGAAGTCCAGCATGCTGGGGTCTCCCCATTGCCAAGACGGAGAGACTCTGTAGTGAGCTTGCACCTTAGGGGAATCCCAGGGTAGGTGTGCTTTGTCTGATATCTCTAGGCATTCCAAAACCATTACCAGGGCGTGGTGGCTGGAACCGGTTGTTGAGGAATCTCGGGGTAGGTGGGCTTCGTCTTACTCTATCTCTAAGGACATTTCATTACTGGGGCTGGCTGGAAACTGCTGACCCTTGTCCTTGTTTCGGGCCAGGTGGTGGGGCAGTTTCTGACTAGCTGCCTGAAGCCTGCGGGTTTAGGCCTAGTCTCTTTAACTGCCAATTTGAAGCCTGTAATGGAATCAGCCTAGCCTTCTCACTACCTAATACGCTTTCCTCCCTGGGCACCTTTCCTACTTGCTTCCTGTCTCTCCTGGCATGCTTAGCATGTCAGGAGGACAGTACCTCAAATGCATATGCATACCAGAGGCTAGTGGACAAGGGGAGTCAGGGAGTCCTTCACCCTGAGGATGGGGGATCAAACCAGCGCTGTGAGACTTGGCAGCAGGCGCCTGTTGATACTGAGTCTGCTGCTATACCCGCACCATGTACATGCCCAGACAGCTAGACATCTTCAAGCCCTGTGGTGTGGTCAAAATTGTGAGTTGTTCTTCCAGAAAGTTCCCCAGATGTGAAGTCCTAGAAGGGAAGTGCAGCCTGCCTCACTGCCTCCTGTGGAGGATTTAAAAGCTCAGTTCTGTTTGGCCCATGGCAGTGCTCAGACTTGGCTCTTGGTCTTGCTTGAAAGTTTCCAGAGATTTCTGTGTGTTTAAAACAGAGTGTGGAACAAATGCAGACTGTCAGCAGGTAGAACAGCCCTGCCATCTATCTGTCCTCATGTCTAATCATCCATCCATCCCTCAACCGAGGAAAATTTCCTTTAGATTTTGAGGAAAAGGGAGTTGGAAGGAAAATCCCCAGTATTGCAATTTTATTGATCACACCTTTATCCTTTGTTTATTTGTTGAGATCATACTTTATTTTTAAATTTATTTTTGGTGTTTTTGTGGGAGTAGGGTCTCTCTCACCACCTTGGTCATGTAGGACCCAGGGCTGGAGCTCAGGTCTCAGGCTTAGCAGCAAGCACCTTTACACACACACACACACACACACACACACACACACACACACCCCGAGCACTGTCTTGTCAGACAGTGTTTTCATTTTTGATGCCTTCCAACCACTTGAAAAAAAATGAAAACCCTCAGTAGCTAGTAGATGATGCAAAACAAGCAGCAGTTGGCCAGATTTGTACAGTGGCCATCATTCCTTGGTGACTGTCTGGCTAATGGGGTCAGAAGCTTGGATCAGCATTCATGGACTCCCTTCACTTCTGAGTCACATTCCAGGGAAAGCATCCTCCCTCCCTCCCTCCCTCCCTCCCTCCCTCCCTCCCTCCCTCTTTCCCTCCCTCCCTCCCTCCCTCCCTCCTCCCCCTCTTTCTCCATAGACAGGTCTCCTGTGTACCAGACTGGCTTCAAAGTCCCTCTGTGACTGAGGCTGACCTTGAACCCCTGATCCTCCTGCCTCTGCCTCCCGAGTGCTGGGATAACTGGCATGAGCCACCACAGTTAAGTGGTGCTGGGGATGGATCCCTGGGCAAGCATTCTACCCAGTAAGGTCCCACCTCAGCCCAAAGAATTTTATTTAAATTCACTCTTTATGTACAGTTGAGGGGCTTTTGATACATTCACAAAGTTGTGTAAGCATCACCTCTATTTAATTCCCGAACATTCTATCACTCTCAACGAAACCTCATCTCCTGAACAGTCCCTTTTCGTCTATCACCCCACTTCCCCAGCACCCATAAATCTACTTCCTGTCTCTGGGTTCCCCTACTCTGGACATGTATCATGGAGCCCACACCCTGTGTGGCCTTTTGGTGTCTGGGTCTTCCTTATGTCCTAGGAGTCATAACAGGAGTCCGAGACTGAACACTGCCTTTGTTATTTTGCATGAAAAGAGGCTGCCTCTGGCAGCCCTCCCCCCATCCCACCATCTGTTTCTTTCTGGCTCTGCTGCTGATTGTCCCTTTTCCTTGCTGCCTAAGTTTCTGCTATGCAGATATGTCCCAGGGTACCCAGCAACTCTGGTTTAGGAGGCAGGTTGTGGCACTGTCTGTGTCAGAAGGAGGTAGCTGGTTCTGAGGCTTCTTCCCTCAGACTGCCTTCCAGTGCCCTTGCACTGCAGGTGAGGATGACTCTACTGTTGTCCTTACCTGAGGCAGTGCCTTTGCCTAAGAATCTGTGGCCACGGTGCCACTTCCATGCCCACCACACATGAGTGTGCACACTGCCCTCTCATTCTTTCCCTGTTCATCGCCTCTCTGCCCAACCAGTTTGCAATCTTGAAAATGTCCCCGAATGCCAGGGTCCTTTGATGAAAACCTGTTCTCCCCCCCCTCCCAGCAATACATACACACACACTTTGATGCCACCTTGAATAATGGAGGCACCAGAGAAGGTCCTTGAACCCCCTGAGGCGCCTCCCTGAGCCACGCCTCGCTGTGTCAGGTCTACCCACCCACTCACGTTCCCTTGTGCCTGACGCAGACACATTCCTCACCAGGAGCTGCACCCATGCACCCTGCCAGGCTGGTTCCATAGCCACAAGTCTGTGCTTGTTGCCTTGACTACACCAGGGCTGAAGGAACAGCCGGGTTTCCTGTCCCTTCAAGTCCCCAGAAGGGGTGGGTGTGTCTCTCCCCCACACACCACTGAGGCAAGTGCTCTTCTCCTGTCAGTGTGCAGTCTACACGCAGCCTACAGACCACCGTGCCCACAGTGTCCTATCATGTACCATGGACCGCCAATGGCATCTTCATCCTGCTGCCCGAGTGCAGGGCTCTACTCCGGAACCTCTCTCTAGTTCTGTGGTTTCTGCTGTAGTTTGCCTTCTCTCTCTTTAGACAAACAGTTCAAAACAGAAACCCAAGTAAGAACTCACCCCGAATAGGATTGTTTGCCTTGCATCAACTTTCCTCTCATTTCAAAATACAATTGATAATTTTTGAAAATGCAGTATGATTCTAAGACACTGATCTCAAATAGCTTTCCTTCTACCTCCCCCATTAATGTCCTAGAAGCTTTTAGAATCTTCTAGAAACTTTTAGAATCTTCCAGAAACTTGTAAAATCTTCTAGAAACTACCAGTTTCACACCTTGCCGCTCCCACGTTCTCTTGGCTGCATTTGTCTGGGTTCCCAAACCCCAGCCTCATCTTGTTTCGGACTCTGCATTGTGCAATGCCAGCCCCCACTCTCTGCTCCCCATTCATCCCCCTCGGGCTGGTCTATTTATGGGCCTTGCAGAAGCAAGGGCTGGCAGCATAAGCCCAGCCTGTCTACAACAAACCTCCCTCCTGCTCCCCTCCTCCTGCAGGACGGTCCCTGCAAAGCCTCTTGACTTGTTTGGTCCCCAAGTTCATTGCTGCAAAGGTCACAAGGATTTGGACTCTGAGTTTTTCATGCCCACCAGATTGTCTTTTGATCACAAGCAATGTCCCTTCTCTGAGGAAAACAGCCACCCTGCAGCAGGTGCGCCTTTTATTCTGACTGGGTATTCCTCAACACTGGGTATTTTATTTACAATAAATGGAAATAAGAATCAATGTAACATAAAGTCAACCTTTAAATCGTTATTATATTTCTTTACTTCTGTGTGTACACATGCACATGTACGGAGGTCAGAGGACAATTTATTGGGATCCGTTCTCTCTTCTGCTATGTGGCTCCCTGGGATGGAACGCAGACCATGAGGCTCAGCAGCAAGCCCTTTATCTTCTGAGCCATCTTGCTAGTCCTTACTTTGTTTTGTGATTTTCCTGCTTCTTTCTGCTTTCAGATGCCGTGGTGACGGCATACATCGCCACCCCAACCTTCTGTCTACCTCCTATGGACCTCTTTACATAAAAATTACTGTGCAGTCAAATTACTTAATTTTCGAGAGACATTTGAAATACAACCAGGCAATTAACAGTGAATTAATAAGTCTGTTAATATTTTGTACCGTGGTGATTTTACAGTGAGTGTAATTACCTGCATTAAAACCCACAAACGCCATTGCTCCCATTTCATTTCATGATTAATTACTTTACTCTTCTTTCAACAAGCACTGCCTTAGTCAGCTGCCCTGTCGGATGCTAGGATCCCACTGGACTTCTAGAGACAGGCCCTGGAGTGCAGCTATGTTGAAAAGCTGTTGATCTGGGCCTGGTGGCACAGGCCTACCACTCCAGAGAATGGGAGTTTGAGGCAGGAGGTTTAAAAGTTAAAGACCAGCTTGGGCAATTTGGTTAGATGTTGTTTCACGATAAAAAGTAAGTGTCCTGGGGGCGTGGTCATGAGTGGAGCCCCTGCTCAGAATCCCCCAGTGAGGGGCTGAGGTGTGGTCATGAGTGGAGCCCCTGCTCAGAATCCCACAGTGAGGGGCTGGGGTGTGGCCAGGGGATGGAGCCCCCACCTAGCATGCTCAAAGCTTTGTATTTACTCTCCACTAATTTTTTAGGTTTTTTTTAAGACAGGGACTCACTGAGTAGTTCTGGCTTTCCTGGAGGTCTCACTGTTGACCAGGCTATCTTCAGACTCACAAAGATTTCCCTGCCTTTGCCTCCTGTGAGCTTGGATTAAAGACATGAGCCACCACACCTAAGACCCATATACATTTAAAAGGCAGATTTACCACAACCAACAAAGTGTCTCAGTGGGTAAGGGCACTTGCCACCAAGATTGACTACCTAGTACAGTTCCAGGACCCGTGTGGTGAAGAGAGAACCAGTTCCCACAAGTTGTCCTCATACATCCACATGTGTGCTGTGATGTGAGAGCACACACGTGCATACACAAAGAGTAATACAAAAACCAGATGCATTGGATTATACTTTACATACCACAAAGCTCACCCATTTGAAATGTATTGCTTATTACACTTTCGTATATTCACAAAGTTATGTGACCATCAGCACTAGTTTCAGAACATTTCATGATCTCCAAAGAAACTCCATCCCTGTGAGTTCATACTCCTCCTCCATCTCCTCCTCCATCTCCCCTTCTCTGCCATCTGTTTTGTGCACAGCATGTTTGTCATCTGATCTTCTGTGACCTTGGTATTACCTGCCTTCTCAGCTGAGCAATCTTGGGTCATACAAAAGCATTTGGCGATGATATGAGCGGTAGGTGCTGATGCTCCTTCTTCCAGCTCCTGGTGAACAAGGCCCTGAGATGGAGAGTAAGTGTGAGAAGACACCATCAGTGTCAGGTCTGTCCCATGCTGTCCCACTGTGCAACCCCAGTTGTTTGTCTGCCAATGGGTGCCCCATTGTCTTCCCATGCCCACTTCTCTACTGACCTTAGTCAGTACACAACAGTGGACAAACCAGCAGCAGAGCCAAGCACCAGCTCCCTGGGCAGGGCTCCTGGGGGTGCCACAAAGTTGTCCTGCTGTCGTGGCAACCTAGACAAAACCCATTCAAGCCTTTAGGATGTAGCAGGAGGATGGGGAGACAGCAGCCAGGTCAGAGAAGGGTACTTGCTTACCCAAGTAAGCATTTGGCCAGTCTCAGGTCAGCCATAGTGCCACTGTGGTGCTGAGCATCAACCTGGACCTCACATGCCAGGCAAGTGCCCAGCCCTGAGCATACCCAACGCTGTTGCTGTTGACAGTGGGTCTCCCTACATAGCCCCGGCTGTCCTGGAACTCACTGTGTAGACCAGGATGTGCTCCCTCTACCTCCAGAATGCTGGAGTTAGAGACGTGCCACCATGCCTGGCTGTGTACAATCTTAAATGTGAGCTTTCACATGGCTAATGCGAGATGACGATGGCGTGCTGCACACCAGTCACCCGGCGACGATGGGCGTGCTGCACACCAGTCACCGGCATGTGGGGATGGAGGCGGGGGTCCATGTTCAAGGTCATCCTGGCCACATAGAGAATCTGAGGCCAGCCTGTGCTATGTGACACCATCTCAACACAAAAACAAACAAATCAAACATTTCTCAATTATATTTAAAAGAATCCTCTCTCTCTCTCTCTCTCTCTCTCTCTCTCTCTCTCTCTGCCTTTCCAGGAGGCTCAGAACATTTTATTCCATGTCCCTAAAATGATCCTGAGCTCCTCTTTTGGGAATTGACTTAATACAGACCCAAGAATGGAGACACCAAAAACAGAACAGGACAGACCTGACCCTGTCCTGGACAGCACAGAACTAACGCTGGTGCTGGGGTCCTGTCGTGGGTCAGAGGATACGGCTTGCTCTGGTCCTGCCCCATCAGCCTCAGCCCTCCACTCTGTTATGGCCCTGCAGGGTATGATGTCGACCCAGTCTGTGGCTGAGCACTTGGTGTCTTTTACTCTCACTTTGGCCAGTTGTGCGCTTCTGTGTTGACCACCAACCGTCCACTGTACAAAGATACTTCTCTGATGAGGCTTGGGTGCTGCAATCATCTCTAGGCTCGAATCCAGAAAGAAGAGAGACACTACATTAGGAGACACATTGATACCATGTCCGTTTAGCAAAACGATAGAAGTGGGCTCACCTGTGGGGCCTGTGGGTGCCCAGCCATGGGTCCTTGGCCAGGTTTACCAGGTGTGTGCGAGTTTCCTCCTGAGAAACTGGCCCTAAAGCAAATCAGAAAACAGTTGGCCCCTGTAACACCCACGCCACTATTGCACCTGTGAGTCATGACACTGGTCATTATCAATGCTCCCTAAGTCCCCACTGTTCTCCTCTGTCTCCTCCTTTGTGGCTACCAGACACAAGGGCCTGCTTAATATGCAAGCCAGACCCAGGACATGTCCTCCTGTCCTCATCCCTCTGGTCATTTTCATTTCGCCCTAGCAAAAGGTATGACAATGTTCTGGTCCAATAGGCTCCACTCAATAGTTCTGTCTCAGGACCTTTGCACTGGTGGATCCTCCACCTGGAACCCCCTTCCCCTCTCCCACCACAGGGTGATTGCCAGACACACACCCTGTAGACTTTCATCACCTACCTCAGTTGTCTGCCCTACACCACACACAGATGAGACGTGCTGTGCACGTGTGTGTGTGTGTATTCTGATATATATATATATATATATATATATATATATATATATATATATATTCTGATCACAGGTACATGTATGCCATGGTTCTTGTGTGTCAGAAGACAAGTTGCAGGAGTCCATTCTCTCCTTCCACCATGTGGGTCCTTCAGATCAAACTCGACAGCAAATGCTTTGACCTCTGCACCACCTTGCTGCCCCTAACCCTATACAGCGAAGACCCCTGCATTGTTCCTCCTTTGGACAGGACATTTGGGGGCCTCACCACAGAACCTCCAAAGCCTCCTACCCAATGTAGAGTACCAGATGTGCCCCCAGAGCAGCAGTGACACCACAGCTACCCCAGCACTCACCAGCCAGTGACTGCCCCAATGTCACTGAGCAGCAACATTCCAGCTTTGTACAGAGAAACCATTCCCACATGCTCATTCACCTCCCAGGTGGTAGGCTTAAAAATACAGTATGTCAGCCGGGGCATGGTGGCCCACTACTGTGATCAATCCTAGCACTTGGGAAGGCAGAGGCAGGCAGATCTTTGTGAGGTTGAGGCCAGCCTGGTCTACAAAGTGAGTTCCAGGACAACCAGGGCTACAGAGAGAAACCCTGTCTCAGAAAAACAACAACAAAACGAACAACAAATCAACCCCTGACTGCACTAGAAGCCACAGAGCCACTTAATTGACCCATGTTTATTGATGCATGTGCTTGAATGATCCAGCATTGACCCAGGAGGTTCTTTGCTTTGTCTGACTGAACCTGTTTCAGGGGCTACAGAGATGACTCATGGGTAAAGGTGCTTGCAGCCAAACCTAAAAGTCCCAAGTTGGATGCCCAGGACCCACACTGTGGAAAGAGAACGCAGTCCTGAGCTCCATGTGCACAGCAGGTGCATGCTCACACATACACTAGTAAGTAAATCCAATTAAAAGGGAAAGAGGGAGATGGCTTCAGCGCCTAGGCCCTGCCTGGATGACAAGTTCACTGCCTTCACAAGGGACACCAACTGATCAGGGCTGTCCCTTACATGGGCCCTAAAGGCCGCATCCTTGAGCCCAGCAGGGTCTCTGAAGTCACCCATTTCCTCTTAGCCATTGCTTTTCTCTGGGAGGGCAGAAGGCAGAGTAGCAGTCCCTACCCTCTGTGGAGTTCCCTGGAGCAGGGCCACCCTAAGCCGCTGGTGCACGGCTCCTCCCATGCTTGCTGGTTTCTGTGGAGTCTGGTATGTTAGGCAGCTGCTCTGATCTTACACTTTTCTCAAATAGCTTAACCACTGCTTCTTTGCGTAGAGAAGACTTGTGTGTGACTTGCTGTCTAAGGGTAAACCGAGCCCCATCCTTCCCCCTGGTCCAGGCCTGGGAAGGAAGCTCCCTGGGCGCTGGTTTGGGCTTCTAGCCTCAGAATAGATCTGGTGAGCTTCTGGTCCATCCTGGTTACTATAGAGAAGAAATTATTTGTCTTGCTGTTCTGGCCTCTGAAAATAATAGATTACATATTTGAAAGGGCTTTCTTTTTTATTTATTTATTTTTTTATTTTAGATCTGCTTAACGTGAGATAGAGAAGTTGCCCCGGGGATGACATTGTTTGGTTTGGGAAGTATTCTCCGGGTTGCTGGGCAACGGGCGCTTGGAAACAGGAGTGGACTGCGTCGCCCCTAGCAACCGTTGTTACTCAGCAAACAATGAGAGCTGGGCACGCGGCGCCAGAGGCCAGCGCCCGGTTCCCATCCAGCATATGCATGTGTTTTCTGATTAGATGATGTGGGGGCTCGCTGGAGGGGTGCGGGGGGGGGGCTGGCAGGTAGCAGGCATTCGTCGCTAGATGATGTGGGGGCTCGCTGGAAGGGTGCGGGGGGAGGAGGAGGGGGCGTTGGAAGGTAGCAGGCACTCGTCGCTCGAGCTCTATCTTGCCGCCTGACTGCTTTTAGTTTTCAGTGGAATTTTAAAGAAACTCTGATTCCTGGTGTTTCTAAGGCCTCCATCCGAGCCACCTCGATGTCAGACAGAGCAGAACAGAGTCCCCCAAAACACTCCCACTCAGGACTGGCTGGTGTTGGAATCTGAACCCAGAACGCCCTGGTCCCCTGTGCTGGTATCCCTTTTAACACTGGGATCCCAGAGTGATCCCATAGGGCACACTGAAGATGCTGTGGTGGGGGGAAGGGGGGAAGGGGGCAGTCTCACTGACAGGTGCCTCTCGCAGGCTACTTTCCAGCCCTGGCTGGATCAGGATCAGACCGATAACCCTCCTACTCGCTGTGGCTAAGGACAGGGACTATTTACCAGTGCCCCGTTGCTGAGGTAAACACTGGCCTGAGCTCTATTCAGACACCCTGCCCCCATGAGGAGCTATAAATCCAGACTTGGGAGCAGGGCTGGTTTCAGGGGACTTAGGCTGCCACCTTCACTTGGCTCTCAGGTGCTTCCATGATGTCCCTGGAGCCTGTCACTAACTTCCTTTGTACATCACCCCCTACTTTTTAAAAGATACTCATTTGATGGCTGAGTGGGGACTGTCCCAGCTGTTTGTGCAAGTGACTCAGCTTGTATCTGGGACATTTAAAAGAATTTCAATAAGTCTCTGAACTTTCAGGGTTACTCTTATCACTGAACGTGACAGTGGCCTATAAAAATGGAAGCAGGTCAATGTATAAAAAACAGGACACGCCAACAGCTCTGCTCCACCATGCCCAAACCATGGTTAAGATCTGGTGCTCTCTAGCCGGGCAGTGGTGGCGCACACCTTTAATCCCAGCACTCGGGAGGCAGAGGCAGGTGGACTTCTGAGTTTGAGGCTAGCCTGGTCTACAGAGTTGAGTTCCAGGACAGCCAGGACTACACAGAGAAACCCTGTCTTGAAAAACCAAAAAAAAAAAAAAATCTGGTGCTCTCTGGGCCATGATGCATGCCAGTCACCCAGCACTTGGGAGGTGGAGTGGAGGTAGAGTCCCTGGTGTTGAAGCCAAGCCTCACCATGATCATGAGTTTGGGTTAACCTGGGCTGTGTGAGCCCCATCTTATAAGAGCAAACACTCTACACCTTCTCGTGGATTAGTTTACATGTTCTATTTATATGAATGTCTGTGTATCTACACAGGCATGCCGTAGCTCACCTGGGCGGGCTCTCTCCTTCCACCATATGGGTCTCAGGAATTGAATCAGGACATCAGGTCTGATGGCATGCTCAGAACCTTCTCGCTAGGCCTAATTGATTTTTGTTTTTAAATTTCCCATGGAATGCTTGCTTTGCCACTTGAGTAAACACTAGCTACGACCCTCCCCATCATCACCTGTCTCAGACCCCAGAAGGTGCTGGGGGCAAGAAGGAAGGCCTGTGAGCTGTCCTGTGACTGCCCACAGGCAGGAGGGATGGGGGATAGTGCATCTTCTCCTTGGCTGTCCCAGCTGCCATCCACACTTTGGTTCCCCTGGCCAGGGTGCAATGAGCAAGAGGAAGAGATGATGAGACCAGGGCAGAAGCACAGGTCCAGGTGAGCAGCAGGGAGTTGGCCCAGCTTCAGGCCTCAGGGCTGCAAACTGTGGAGGGATCCACAGTGGGACATGAGGGAACATAGGGAGGCAGTCAGGGTGAACATGCTTGGCTGCAGAGGACACTTCTGTCCTCAGGGGGCATCTGTGCAGGTCATGTTAGGTTGGAGGGGTGCTTGGGGCAGTGGGCCACTCCACACTTCACAAAACCTCGCGGCCCAGTTGCAAGCCAGGATTGTTCTGATAAAACCTCTCACAGACGCAAGGATAGGGGTGTCCTGGCCAGCTGGGTTCCCTGTAACCAGTCAGTCAGCTCACAGTCACTGAGACACGGGTTCCCTGAAACCATTCAGTCAGCTCACAGTCACTGAGACACGGGTTTCCTGTAACCATTCAGTCAGCTCACAGTCACTGAGACACGGGTTTCCTGTAACCATTCAGTCAGCTCACAGTCACTGAGACATGGGTTCCCTGAAACCATTCAGTCAGCTCACAGTCACTGAGACAGAGTTTCTCTGTATAGCCCTGGCTGTCCTGGACCTCACTCTATAGAGCAGGCTGGCCTTGAACACAGAGATCCACCTGCCTCTGTGTCCAGTGATTAAAGGCATGTGCCACCACTGCCTGGCCTCAGCTCCTGAGGATGACAGATGTGCTCCTCCACACTTAGCTTTAGAAACTTCCAAAGTGAACAACTATGGCTTTATTGCTATTTTATTTCAGGACAGGGTGGAAGCAGGAGCTGTAGCCCACCCCACCAGTCCTGCTTCTTGTCCCTCACTTCTTCATCCGACATCCCAGTTGCAGACAGTGGCAATAGCAGGTGGTCGCTCTAGTCCTGCCCTTGCCTACAGAGCAGGATTTGCCCAGGCTGGCCCCATCCATGCTTAGTTTGGCCACTGGCTCTAGCCACCCCCCACCCTCACTGCTGCCCTGGCTTATGACATCTGACCTCCCTGGGCCCTCCCCAGACTTGGGGCAGAGACCATATGATAAAACATTCCAGAGCCTCCTCTCAGAGGCCAGACAGAGGTGGTGCAACCTCCATCATCCTGCCCCTCTCCAGCTGCCTCAGGCATCCCAGCACTGGTAATTTCTTTGTTTTGTTGAGATGATTTCTCCCAGTGTAGCCCAGGCTGACTTTAAAGAGAAATCCTCCAGCCTCAGCCTGCCCAGAGCTGGGTTGGCAGGTGTACACTAGCATACCTGGCACTTTGGACTGAGTTGTCTGGTATGGGGAAGGGCTATTCTCCACCATCCCTTACTGGCTCTCCATCTCCCCAGCTGTGAGGGACACCACCAGGATTCTTTGGTTCCCCTCATGCCTGTGATCTCTGACCTTCTGAACTTGTGCCTAGTTAGTAGGTTGGGTTCTCTGAGCCAGGGCGAGTGTTTCTACGAACCTATCTGGTTATCTCCTAAGTCACCACAAAGAGCAGGCAGGTTGGAAGAGGAAGGGGACATGGCCATCCCAGGCATAAGGAGGTCAGGCCTGCCTAAAGTGGCTGCCACAGTGATGGAAGTGGGGGACAGAATGCCAGGATCAGGTGGACATCAGGGCTGAGTCAGACCCCTAGTGGGGACATAGGGCTCAGAGGAAGGGGCAGGTTGGGAGACAGTCCCCTGTGGGTGGTGGCACTGAAGGCAGAGAGGTCCCCTCAGGTGGTTGGTTATTCACCTAACAGTGCGGACAAAACACCTTGAGCTCTATGTGCCATGAAAGGCAGAGCTGTCCAGTTTGCTGGGACACAGGGTCCAGCCCAACAGACAGGGGTAGACAGGGACAAAATGGTGGTGTCCTGGGAGTGATTGAGCCATGTTAGATGGGGATTGTGTGTCCTTGCATGTCCATGTGACACCTCCAACACCACTCCTGAAGGCAGAATACTGTGAGCCTCCAGCTCTACCCCGGTCCCCAGTCACCACCATGGTAACTTCAGAGCACCAGGATTTGACGGCTGAGTTTACATTCCCCATGTAGACACAAAAACATGGCTCTCCACTCAAATGGGATGAGTTTATTCCAGAGCAAATTTGAGAATCCAGGAACACTAGAGTTAGGTGACCTCAAATTCCACATTTGTGTATGGAAGCCATTCCATGGAGACAAAAGGAACAGTAGCTGAGGATGTACCACATTCACTGCTGGAGACCTGAGTGTCGGCCTCAGCACAGGGCGGAAGTGCAGCAGTGGGCCTGAGACCCTCACGACTCAGCCTTTGGGCTGGTGGTAATTGAGATTCTCCTAAATTGATAACATCTCAAAGGGTTTTTATCTCTAGTCTAGATGTTAGGTCTGATACAGAGGAGGGAGAAATGGCTACTTAGGAGGCTAAGGCTAGCCCAAGATAAAGTGAATTATACCCAGGACCTGCAGCATTCCAACTCCCCAAGTCACTGAAGTTGTTCTCATCTGTCACTGGGCGTCTGCAAGCATAGCTCTTTCCCAGAGCTGCTCCCTTGTGACAGAAACCAAGCTGTGTAGCCCCTCTGGAACTCTTATTTATTTGTTTGTTGTATTTATTTGTTATGTGTGTGTTGAGGGGTACATGTACCACAGCATGCATGCCAGAGGACAACTGGTAACCCTCCTGAGCCTGGTTGTCAGTCTTGGTGCCCAGTGCCTTGACCCACCAAGCCCCCTCGTAGGCCAGAAAAAGTAATGGAATGAGAAGGCTCACCATGGAGAACTAGCTGCCGAGTCCAACTGGAAACCCACCTGGGCCAAAGACAAACTGATGGGGCTCTGCAGGCAGTTCCATCCCCTGCACCCCATAAACCAAGTGTGGTGACTAATATCACACACTGCAGCCCTTGAGAAGTGGAAGCTGGAGGTCAGGAGTTCAAGGCCAACCTCAGCACTCAATGAGCTCAGGGCTATTAAGTGACAAAAACAGGGCCAGAGTCAGACACTGCAAAAGTTCCGCTGAAAAAAATCTCACAAGGGTGGCTGGGTGGACATTGGCCAGGGCACCCCAGCCCTTGGACCTGTCTCCTCTCCCTCTCTCCACTCGGTGTGTGTCTGTCTGAGTTCGACCTCAGGGCTTCAGAGTTGGGAGGGCCAGAAAATACTGAGTCTCTTGGTGTCCCTGGGGACCCTGGCCCTTCCCAGGGACATGTGTGACTGTCACACAGTAGAAACCTAGCATGAGCAGTACTCAGCTCTCTCTACCCTGATGAATACCTACTAGGAGGCAGTTCAGGGGTGTGGAGGACAGCACAGCACTGGGGAAGAGAGAAACTCAGTTCCACAGTGGGCAAGGAGACACTTTCTACAAGAAGGGTTCAGATGCAGCCACCATGGGCAGCCCTCACAAATGCCAGCATCACCTTCAGGTCCATGCTGAGCAGGGCAGCCCCCAGCACAGATCACCAATGCCTAGTCTCACACACAGGCCACGTGCTTCTGAGACCTCAGGTCACAGGGAACCAGGAGAACTTGACATCAGAAACAAGGAGACAGGTCTGTCTGTGGGGGAGCTGGAGTGTGGGCCCATCTGGCTGGACCTGTCCCCCTCTGTCAGAGTGGGGACACAAGTTGCATTGGTGGGTAGGACTCAGGTGCCATCCATCCAGTCTTGCCACCAAGACTTAAAAGACCAGCTGAGGCTTGATTCCCCCACAGCAGAGCTTAACCAGGTAGCAAATGACAGAGTCACAGCACCCTGGATGGGTGGACAGAGGGGTGGGGATAAAAGAGAGAGAAATTGCTTAAGGTCACAGTGAGTCAGGACAGCCAGGAACCCAGCCCAGAAATGGCTCGCAACCTCCCGGCCCTTCCCTGCCTGCTCACTTGTTGCTAGGCAACCCAAGTTTTTTTTTTTTTTTTTTTCCTGTAAACAAAGGGCGCTTCCCCAGCCATCCACCTGGCCCCAGTCCAGACTCCAGCGCACTGCAGCCTGTGCCTGCCTGTTGGAGTCTCCTGGAGACTGCAGGAGACTGGCCACTGCAATCTGCCATCCAGCCACTCCAGTTGGGCACAAGTTCAAGGTCAAACGCAGAGTGGATTAGAGGCTCATCTTGGGAGACTTCGGGCCTTCTCTTGGACCATTGACTGGCGGCATGTGGTAGAGCTGGGTCACCAGGGAACCATGGGCCAGGCTCAGAGAGGCAGGATGACAGGGTGATCTCGGGCTCCTGGAATCCCCATAGGAGAGGAAATAAGGTGAGGACAGGTAGAGAAAGCCAGGTCCCCACAGGAGGGAAATCAGGAGAGGCAAAGAACCAAGCAGAGAAGCAGAGGGCCAATGAGCAAGACCCTCATGCTCACCAAGCTCAGCTCACACCATTGTTATTGAAGACCCTCCAGCCAGTACACACCATGCACAAGCATGCACACACATATGCATGCACCCATGCAGCAAATGCATGTACATACATGTACACACACACATACGAACACCCCTAACTGTGACTTAGCTACCTCAGTGTGGCATCTGTGTCCTTCCCTTATTGAACGACAACCTTTAACTTTTTCACTCAAATCAGACACACTCCATCTTCTCTCTGGCTTGTCGGAGTTACCAGCATCATCCCAAGGTTCGGGTGGGATGCGGAGAGGAGGGCACGCTTGAACTTTAGTTCTGGGGTCCTTGACAGTTGATCCACAACCTGGGCAGCCCCTGAGTGAGGAGGCTAGTGCATACTGAGTACATACAGGGACGGAGAGTGGACTCACATCCTGAGTACAGGGACGCAGAGAGACCCCGCCTGAGCAGAGGACTGTTGTGTGTCCCTCAGGGCTGGTAGCTGTGTGCCTGCCGGGTCCACCAAACTCCCTCATGGAAAACCTCATGCACCATGCAGCAATACCAACAACAAACCCACCAGTCATCGCTGGTCATCATCTCTCTCGCTCAGCTGGTTGGTAGTTTGTTTCTGAGACGATTCACCACAACCTCTGCTGACCTAAAACCTGAGACCTGGCCACTCCGCCCATCTTAGTACTGGGACCAAAGGCATGATCACCACGTCTAGTCTGTCTCTCCCTCTCCCTGTCTCCCCCTTTCCTCCCTCTTCCTTCCCTCCCTCCCCCTCCCTCCTCCGTTTCCCTTCCTCCATAACCCCCCCCTCTGTGTGTGTGTGTGTGTGTGTGTATGTGTGTGTGTGTGTATGAGGTGTCCATTGTTCAGACATGCAGTGGAAGCAACTGGGTGTTATTAGATTTGTTCATCTCAGACATTCTTGTGAGTCTTTGGTGACAAGTTTTGTTTCATACAGAGCCTCACTCAGTAGTCTAGGCTGGCCTGTGAACTCCAGGAACACTCCCTTTCCCTTCCCCCCTCCCACCCCGTCTCTGCCTCTCATCCCACAGTCGATGGGACTCCAAGCTTATTACTGGGCTCTGGGCTCAGAACTGAGATGTTCTTGAGCCTTCCAAAAGAACACTCTGCTGACAGAGCCATCTCCCCCTTCGTCGGATTAAAACATTGGATTTGATTTACTCCATCAGCTCTTAGCTATTCATTCCAGTGTGTGTATAGACAAGAGATTTTTCTTATAAAATATTTTTGTTTACTTTTGTAGCCCAGGCTGGTTTCAGACTCCTTATACTGAACTCATGCTCCTGCCTCCGCTTGGGTCCTGAGCCGCTCCAAGTGCCTTCACTCTGGAAACTGCTGCACTGATGCGCATCACTGCGCTGCATGGTTCTGGCTCCATCTAGTGGTCATCAGTGGGACAACACAGGAAGGCACAGAACCCAGGGTGACACCAAACAGGGATTCATCCCCTCTTCCTGTGGGCACTCTTGTAATCTGTTATAAAATCTTTTCACATTAAAAATAATAATAATAATAAAGACATTAAGGACTGAGAGATGGATCAGCGGTTCAAGCACCAGCTGCTGTCCAAGAGGACCCACGTTTGGTTCACAGGGCCCACTTAGCTGCTCTCAACCATCTGCAACTCCAGTTTGGGGGATCTGACGCCCCCTTCAGGCCTTTGTGGGCACTGCATGCATGTGGTGCACAGTCACACATGCAAGCAAACACCCACACACATAAAATAAATACAACTTTTTAAAGATTAAAAAAAAAAAGACTTGAGGCAGGCAAGGTGGAAATGCCATCATCCCACATACAGACCTGCCTGGACCCCTGATACCCTGCAGAATACCAAGGGTCTGATCAGAATTTGACCACCCACCTGCCACCATGTAGGAGACTCTCTGGGTCTGAGCTCAGAAATCATCTCTAGTGTCTTTTGAAACAGGAGCTCACTGAACCTGGGACCGGGGATCCTCCTGTCCCCTCTCCATTTCTGGGGCTATAGGCACAAACACCAACCCTACTTTTTGCATGGGTTCTGTGGATTTGAACTTGGGTCCTCACTGTTGGTGCAGTGGTTGCTTTACTCTTGGAGCTGTCTCTCCCGCCCTCAGAGATCATGGTTGCTGATCTTCAGTTTTATCCTCAGGGAGCATGGGCTGCAGGTGTATGACCCTGCCACCTCACCACCACTCTCTCCGCTCTAGATCCCAGCATGCAGAACTCCGAGGGAGGAGCAGATTCGCCAGCATCAGTGGCTCTGCATCCTGCAGCCCAGCCTGTGCCAGCCTCCCCACAGGTGACTATGCCCTCCCTGCCATCCTGCCACTCTTTGAAAAGTGCCGCCAAAGAACCATGACACAGATAAGGAGAGAATACACCCCACCCAGTCAACTGACTCTCTGAGAGCTTCTGTGCCTAAAGAAAAATAACTGAAAAATTCAAAGTAGAGAGGAAATTTAGGGTGCTCCCCAAAGCTCCATTCAACCCTCTTCCTCCTCCATCTCCTCTTCCATCTCCTCTTCCATCTCCTCCCCCATCTCCTCCCCCATCTCCTCCCCCATCTCCTCCCCCTTCTCCTCCTCCATCTCCTCCCCCATCTCCTCCTCCATCTCCTCCTCCATCTTCTCCTCCTTCTCCTCCACCTCCTCCTCCATCTTCTCCTTCTCCTCCACCTCCTCCTCCACCTCCTCCTCCACCACCTCCTCCATCTCCTCCTCCACCTCCTCCTCTACCTCCTCCTCCACCTCCTCCTCCATCTGCCTCTCCATCTCCTCCTCCACCTCCTCCTTCTCCTCCACCTCCTCCTCCACCTCCTCCTCCTCCTCCTCCTCCATCTCCTCACCCCTCCTCTATATTAGAAATGGAGCCCAGGATCTTGAGTGTGCTTTCCACCCAGCCCAGATTCATTCTTGAGAGACACTGCCCACTATTGTTCTCTACAGCCATTGAGGGCACCAGCTTTCAGAGTAAAGTGTGGGACAGGACACATGGGTATGCCCCAGGCAAACTGGAAGGCCAAGGATACAGGCACAGGACACACACTAATATCAGGGGGCCAAAGGAACAATTGAGGTGAAATTAAGAATACAAAGCCAGGCACCTTCAGATGCTGTCCTTTGTTTCTTCTGAAATGCTAATGATGAACCCAGGACCTTTACACATGCTAGAAAAGGGCTCATCATAAAGCTGCTTACCTTGTCAACACCTCCCCACTTCACCCCTCCAAACACTCCCGCCTCCTCACCCCTGTACCTCCTCCCCATCGCCCCAGTATCTATACCTCCTCGGCCTCCCCACCATCTGCCCGCCTCCCCACCTCCTGCCCACATCCCCACCTCCTGCCCTCCCCTCCTCCCCAGCTCCTTACATGATTTCTGAGGACATGACCCTCCACTGCCCAGCTCTAGCTGCTCCATCACACTTCTCAGTGTTAGCTATGGGTGCAAACTCTGTACCTCTGCTTTTGTTCAGTTGATCTATTGAAACAAGGTCTTACTATGTAACCCAAGGCTGACCTGGAACTGTCAGCAATCCTCCTGCCTCAGCCTCACCCCTTCTACCCTGAATGCTGGGATTTCAGCTATTCACCATCACACCCACCCCAACCCCTAGTGATTCAGGGGATTTGTTTGGTTTTGTTTTTGTTTTGTTGTTTTTGTTTGGGGCTAGGGCTGAGGATGCCTGGGGCCAGTTTCTGCAGTGCTGGAAATACTTGGCAAGCTATAGTCCCCCCTCCATACGGCACATTTTCTTCAAATTCTCAACCATCTCTCGTGCCTCAGCCTCCCCGTGCTGGCATTGGAGGTATGTGCCACAGTAGTGGGAGGGATGTGCTGTGTGGACACAGGCTGCCAGGTGAAGGGCATGGAGGTCTCTGCCCTGATACAGGGCCTTTGACTGTAGCTGGGCTGGTGGTCAGCGAGCCTCAGAGGTCCTGTTGTCTCCACCTCCTGTACACTGGGGTCACGGGAGCTTGCAGCCACACCTAGCTTTCCTTGTGGGTGCTGGGATTCAAACTCACATCTTCATGCTGTGCAGCAAGGGCTCTTACCCAGAGCCATGTGCACACAGCCCTTCCTGATTACAGAGATGGGATTGGCACAATATAAAATGAGCCATGTGGAAGTAGACTGGTTCTTATTGTAATCACAGAATTCAGCCATCCTGCCTCTCTAGTTCCACAACATTCTATCAAAAGCCCATCCCCCATCAGCAGCTGCTTATCCCTTCAGTCCCTTGAGTCGACTTCCAGTCTCTGGGTTCTCCTGTCCTGGAGCCCACACTGTGGCATCTGAGCCCCATGTCTTATCGATCCTCAAAGTTATCGATCATCAAGGGATGCTGTAGTGGGTGTCAGAGCCCTGCACCTGTTCATGGCTAAATGACATTCCAGCCTAAGAACAGACACCATGCTGTGTCTACACTCACCTGTTCGGGTCCTTGCAGTGGCTGGGAGTCCCTTGTCCACAGGTCCAGGCTCTGTTTGGTCAGGACTGTACTGGGCCTGTAGTACCATTCTGGAACACTAGAGAGAGACGTATCCTCACAGATTCCCTCAGCACTTAGAAAGTGGGTGACCACAGTCCCCAGTGTCCCTTTTGCTCAGACCCATCTGATTTGTTTCCTACAAACAGCCAAGATGTGGCTCAGGCCAGTGAGGGTCAGTATAGCATGAGGGACCCCTGTCTGGGAGGACCCACTTCTGACCTTAGCTCCTGGGCCTGCACTTCATATTCCCAACAGGGCATTTCTGATGTCCCCGTGTGTGTGTGTGTGTGTGTGTGTGTGTGTGTGTGTGTGTCTGTCTGTCTGTCTGTCTGTCTGTGTGTGTGTCTGTCCAACTATATGTGTCTCTGTATGTGTATGCGCATGCAGCTTCTGCCCCTGCCCTCCCCCTGCATTTCCATGGGTCTCAGAATGCTGCCACAGCAGGAGTGGGCAGCTGGATCACAGTTCCCAGGGGGTCTTCCCTGGTGCTGATCTCCAGTGGGTCTGACAGTTCTGTTGTCTGTTGCAGAGGGTGCTGGTCCAAGCTGCAGGCTCTACTCCCAAGGGTACCCCAATGCAGACGCTCACCCTCCCCAGAGTCCAGCCGGTGCCACCACAGGTAAGGACACCCTGTGAGCACCTGGCATTTGTGGGCTCTCAGCAGTTGTGTGTAGCCTCCAGCCTGTGAGTTGTTGTCACTAGTATCTACAATCACCGGAAAGTTCTAGAAGCTCTGATAAAAGAAAAAATTCACTTACCACAGACAAATACAACAAGCCAAGGACAGTGGTTGCTCTTTTGTTCTCAGTGGCACAGTGCCAGCTGCAGCTGGCCAGAGAGGGTGCTCTGTAAGGATGGAGGCAGGTCTCTCAGGTGATCTTTCCTAGAAAAGGCCAAGATTGTGACTGTAACAGCCAAACAGCCATAGTGATGTATGGGGAGAGCAGGGTGCCAATAAAACTTTATTTACGAAAAGGCAAAGGGCTAAGTAAGGTTGCCCTTTCCTCCTGAGGGAGCTGCCTGGCACCTAGTGGGTGATAGTGACTGACTGTGTTGGAGAGCAGAGAAGGTTTGCAGGGTTTCCAGAAAGTACCAAGGGGATTAAGGGGTTCCCAGAACCCAGCCATTGGCTCTGTAGGAGGGCAAACAAATACCAGCATGGGACCCAGAAGCTTTCCCCACTCTGGCTGTGGTCTGGAACTGTCCCAGCAGTCTGGGGCCTCAGACCTCCCCCTGAGCTTCTGTCTCCTGCCGGGCTCAGGCTTCCCTCTTGTCCTCTCCCTGGGGACTCCATGCAGAGCACAGAACACCCAAGCTGTGGGAGGAGAGCCACCATAGTCCAGCTCAAGACCACTGAGCTGCCTCCCCACAGACTGGCCAGGGAGAGGCTGAAGTTGGTACCACAACATGCTGGACGTTCATTATACAACATAGGCCCAGGGCTGTGTGCCCCTTGGGATGGGGGGAGGGAGGAGAGGGACGGGATGCTGTCATGGGTGCTGGTGTCCCCACATACCCTCTTCAGGCTTACCTCTGTTTTCATCCCAGTCCCCGGTGTGACTTGCACTCACTTCTCATTGCAGGTGCAGCACGTGTACCCCGCACAGGTGCAGTACGTGGAGGGTGGGGACGCTGTCTACGCCAACGGAGCCATGTACGTGTGCTCCCTGAGGGCCCTGGTACCCCACAACTCACAATTCCATCGCTCCCTATGGGCCTGATATGGAAGTGGTTGAGTTCCCCACAGTCATTCTCTCCCACACCCAAGGTCCCAGTTCAGGGCCACTGCTCTTGGCTTCTAGAAAACTCAATAAAACTGTCAAACCAAGCCACAGAGCCCAGAGAGTGATGGCCTGGGAACTTTCCATCTGGGCCTTCGATGAGTTTCCTAAACTGTTGACAAAACTTATTTTCCAATTTTTAAGATATTCTGGAGCTTTCTAGAATTTTCTTCTATCTTTTGTGTGTGTTCATTTATGTATAGTGCAAATGTGTGAGTGGACATATGTGAGTGGACATATATGTACATGGGTTAGTGTACACATGTGTGTGCAAGTGCGTGTGCACTTGTACATTTGAGTGCAGCGCCCACTGGAGCCAGCAGAGGGCATCGGGTCCCCAGGAGCTGGATTACAGGCAGTTGTGAGCTACCACATGGGTGGGTGTGGAGAGGAGAGCTCTGTTAAAGCTGAGCCAGCCCTCCAGCCCTTCGTGTCCTTTAGATCTCTCAGTAGCTTGATTAGTCATAAAATGATGACGCTTTCTCTCCCACAGCCGAGCTGCCTACGCCTACAACCCAGACCCTCAGCTCTACGCCCCCAGCAGTGCAGCATCTTACTTTGAGACTCCAGGTGGCGCTCAGGTGACAGTGGCAGCCTCATCCCCACCAGCGGTCCCCTCCCACGGCATGGTGGGCATCACTATGGATGTCTCGGGAACCCCCATTGTGTCTGGCGCAGGAGCCTACCTCATCCATGGGGGCATGGATGGCACAAGACACTCCCTGGCCCACACTGCCCGGTCCTCACCTGCCACGGTATGTACAAAGGCCCTGTGGCCAGTGGGTAGCCCTGCTAACCTCAGCAGCACCCAGCACTCAGGCAGGTGAGTAGGAAAGACTAGGTCCACATTCTGCCAGCTGCTGAGGTGCTGAAGGAAAGAGGCAGCTAGGCTGGTAGGAAAAGACAAAGGCCTTTAGGACTAGGCCCAATAAGATGTTGGGAGCACAGTGTCCTCTACTGGTGGTCTTGCTGCTGTCCTGGTCATTATTGTCCTTACTGTCAGCCTCCCAGGCCATCCCCAGATGGAGGATACACCCTGTGGGGACACAGACTCCTGTCATAGCTCACTGCTCACCTGCCTTAAATATAGCTGTGTTTCGGACTTTGGAGTTTTTGTGGGGAAAGGGGAGTTGAGGCAGAGCCTTGCTTTGTAGCCCAGGTTAGCCCAGAACTTCCCCTGTAGTGCAGGTTGACCTCAATCCCACAATCCTCAGTCTCCCAAGTATCTAGCTGGGTCTCATTTTTTAATGTTTATTTTATTTTATCACTTTGTAAATTAACATGAAGTCACATCCTTCTTGGTGCAAAGCCCTGAAGGACTTGATGTGTGTGTAAGTTCCTGTGGCACATTCCTCACCCAAACATAACCTAACAAAACAAAACACCCATTGCTACAGTGCTGGCAGCTATGGGTCTCTTCTCTGTTGTTGTGCTTGACACCTGTGGGCTATCAGAGGTGGAGTCACAGTGGCTGTTTCTTGCCCTCAGCGTGTGGCCTTCAAGACACCTTTGGTGGGCCACCATATAAGTCACAGCTCTTCGTTGGTGGCTATGGTATAAGCCACAGCTCTTCCTTGCGCCCCCAGCTGGAGGCCAACTGCTGAGCCTCTGACTCCGGAGCATGGTGAAGAAGTCTGGTTTCCCCTCTCTGAGTGAGGTTGCTGGCTCACTGCAGTTTACTTCACACAAAACCGCCTGCCCATTTCCCATTCCCTGGAGGCACACTCACCCACCCTGTCAGGCATAAGAGGTGCTTCCTTGCCAGCACCTGAGTTGCCGACACTTTATCTTCCCCATCCTGGTAGGCGTGCCTTGGAATCTCTGTGGTGGTGATTTGTGTTTCCTCACTAGCTGGGAACAGTGGATAACTAGGCTCTCGCTCGCTTTCTCGCTCTGTGTTGAATGTTACTTTAGCTGTCTGCTTTCTGCTCTGCCAGGCTGGCGTTTTCCAGCTGGGTGTGGAGAAATCCTCATGTCCTGGAAACAAGTCCCCATCAGATGCACAATTTGTAAACATTTCCCTGTCTGAGCTTTCTTTTTTTTTTTTTTTTTTAAATTACGTAAATTCACGGCCTCTCTTGACAGAATGTTTTTTCCTTATTTGGATGCCTCATAATTTTCTGTAAAAAATGGTGTCTTCAGCATTACTGTGTGGATGTTCATGCTGTGTGTGCTGTATCCCCCACCCAGGGTTTGCTGTGGTCATTGGTCATTTGATGACCTTTCTGAGCCTCTGTGAAATCTATATTCTTTGTCATGGTGATTTTTTTTAAAGAGTGAATACATAGCTGGGCAGTGGTGGCGCACGCCTTTAATCCCAGCACTCTGGAGGCAGAGGCAGGCGGATTTCTGAGTTCGAGGCCAGCCTGGTCTACAGAGTGAGTTCCAAGATAGCCAGGGCTACACAGAAAAACCCTGTCTCGAAAAACCAAAAAAAAAAAAAAAAAAGAGTGAATACATAGATTTTCTACCTTTTCTACCAAAAACTCTGGGAAACATTGGTAGATTTTATTCCTTTTTATTGTTTGGGAAGATCATATCTCACTGTTAACCCCAGGTTGGCCCCCAACTTGACATCCTCCTGCCTCATCCTCCCCAGCACAGGGTTGGTGAGTTGCACTCCCACATCTGACTTGAAATATAAAACAAAATTGGACCAGGCATGATGGTGCACAGCTTCAATTCACACTCAGGAAGCAGGTGGAACTCTGTGAGTTCCAGGAAAGCCAGGGCTGCATCGCAAGAACCTATCTCAAATGTAAGAGAAAGAAAGGAAAGGAAGGGGGAGAGAGAGAGGGGCCCTGGGGAGGTGCTTCAGTGGTGAGATGCTGGTGAGCCAGTATGAGGCCTGAGAGTCCCCAGGCATTACAAAAGCAAGGCATGGAGGTGGTGTGCACTTTAAATACCAGACAGGAACAGGAGGATCTCTGGGGCTCACTGGCCAGCCCAGCAGAATGAACAGGCTGCAGGTTCGTGGGTAAATCCTGTCTTAAGTCACAAGATGAAAAGAGTTTTAGCTAGCATTGACCTCTGGCCTCCATGTGCAGGAGCAGATGAGCCCACCATAGTCCCCCCAGCTCTCCTTTACTGGGACCTTGCTAATTTTTAAAATAGTGTGACAGTCATTCAGCACAGGGTTCAAACCTGCTGTTCTTCGCCACCCACCTCCTCTGTGTGGACCGCTGCCTTCTCAGAGCTTGGGACTGTCCGGGTCCTTTATGAAAGGTTTCAGAAGTGGGAAGAAGCTGGTGCATTCAGCTGACAGTCATGCAGCCACCCCTGCTGCCTGTCAAGATGCTGCAGGTTCAGGCCGTCTGTGCCTTCCTCTGCTACTGGCATGCTTCTGTCTTCTTGCCCACCTATGCCCTGCACTGATGTGAGCAAAAGGTGGATCTGGCCTCTGCCTGCCCTGTGTTGCTCTCTGTGCTGTGTAAAGACAGCCCTAGTGTCCTGGCTCATCCAGGCACCACTGAGGGAGATCACAGATGCAACACAACTCGAGGGCCGCAGAAGCCATGACCTTTCTATTTTCTTACTGCACCCACGTACCATGGCACATGTGTAAGATGTCAGGATAACTTGTGGAAGTGGATTCTCTCCTTACACCATGTGGGTTCTAGGGATTGAACTCAGGACAACAGCCTTGGTGGCAAGCACCTTTATCACCTGCCCTGGGCCCTCTGTTTTGACTGTGGTTCTAGTGTGCCCGGTGAGTGAAAAATTCCACTTGCTCTTGCCCAAAACCCCATGGGAGCCCCTGCTCCCCTGAATGTTTTAGGTTCTTTCCTAGTTGATGTTAGCGCCCACTACACTATAAGGCCAGGTCACACTCAATGTAGCAACAGTTCTTCTCCCTTCCACTTCACCCAGGTACTTAGCTGGGTCTCCACACCCCTGACAGCCCGTTCTGTCCCCACTCACTTTCCTTGGCTCCACGTCCATCACTTCCCCTGCACTGTCTCCTAATTCCAACTCCTTGTCAGGGAGTGTGCAGTGGCCCAGAGTCCCTGAGCATCTGGCTAGGAGGCCCTGGTGCCACTCTAGGGAAGGTGGCCCAAGGATCAGTGTTACCTACCATCTGCAGCAGCAGGTGTGGATATGTGTGGGGATGGGGGCTGGCTAGCCTAGTTCCCATTTGAGTTCACACAGCAGCTGTGTATAAGTTTGGTTCTCAGGGGCTGCGGAGAGGGTTCAGTGGGTGAAGTGTGACCCTCTTATAAGAAGCTGGGCATGGTTGTGCCTGCCTCTGACCCCAGAGCTGAGGAGGTGGAGACAGGAGAATCCAGGAGCTAGCTAGCCAGTCAGCAAACTCAAGATTCATAGCGAGACTATATGCCAAAAAATAAGGTGGAGGGGTGACCCAGTGTCTAACCTGAGGGTCTGGTCCAAGAACCCACATAGTGGTGCACAGCACTCTGTGACTCCAGTTGCAGGGAATCTGGTGCCCTCTCTGGCTTCCACAGGCACCTGGCACGCACACACAGGATACACAGACAGACATGCTGGCAAAACACCCATACTTAAAATACAAACACAAGTGAATTGAGAGGAAGACTCTTGCTGTTGGCCTCAGCCTCCATGTGCATAGGCTTGACTCTCGGTGCCTTGCGTCCTGTGCTGGGACATGATGTGGGGCCATCAGTGACTTCTTCCTTGTGCTGCTGTCTTGGGCTCTGGGCTCAGGTGCATGGCACACAGCCTTTAACTTGCCATGGCCTCACTCACCATTAACCCCCTGCCACGTGCCTTGCTAGCTGCCATTGTTATTTGGATGCTAATGACAGACTGGTGTGGGCTGCCTGCCTCTAACCATCTGATTTGCTTCTCTCCCCCCACCCCACCCCCACCACCTTTTTGGTTTTGTCCTGTCTCTGTACATGTCTTTGTAGCTTGAAATGGCGATTGAAACTCTCCAAAAAAGTGAAGGCCTCGCCCCCCACAAAGGCGGCCTGCTCAACAGCCATGTAAGTGCGCTGGGACCCCCCCACCCGGGCGCCATGCTCTGCCTGGAGTGCTCATAGATCTTAGAAAAGCCCAGAGACCTGGCAAAATACAACCTCAAAAAGGTTAAAGAAAGGTGGAAAACTCTAACCAAAAATCTCAGAAGAAGCAGCTTTAGATAGTGAGGAAGAGGCCAAGGCATGGCCTTCGTGGGCACTAGGTTCCTTGATGATGACACCTGTACCTGGCCTGTCCCTGGGGTCAAGTTATCTTGAGATGTGTAGACCTATGGTGAGATCTTAAGAATGGATTCTAAGATAATCAAGAAAGGTGTCAGAAAGGACTGACCTGGTCACGTCTGTCATCCCAGATTTGGGGTGCCAAGGCAGGAGGGTGGCAGGTCTGAAGCCAGCCTGTGCTGCATAACAAGACCCTGTTTCAAAACAGAAAAGCTGGGGAAGGCTCAGGGTGTCAGGCACCAAGGCCCCAGGATCTGTTCCTAAGATCACATAGGTAAGTGTGGTGTTTCATACCTGCAAACAGCACTTAAGAGATGGAGGCTAGAGGATCAGGAGATCAAGGTCAGCTGCCACAGCACAGCAAGTTTAAGGCTAACCTAGGCTATGTAAGAACCTGATCAAAGGGGGGAAAGAGGGCTTAGAAGATGTCTAGTCAGTCAAGTGCTTGCCGTGAACTCAAGTTCAAACTCTAGAAGCCACATAAACAGGCATGGTGTCGTGTGCCTTTAACCCCAGCACTTAAGAGGACACCCTGGTCTACATAGGGAGTTAGAGATGAGCCTGGACCTTGTCTCAAAAATAATAATAAAAGTATTGGAAGAGTGTGGCAGTAAATTAGTTAAACTGCTTTGGCTCCCAGCAGGTCACACATGTGCTGCATCTGCCCAAGAGCTCTCTGGATTCAAGAATAAAACACACACACACACACACACACACCAGCTAATTCTGATATGCCTTGACTAGCTCAATGGTTGAACACTTCTAAACTTCCCCATGGCTAGCACACATTTCCCTCCAGTACTCCTAGCTCAACACCTTCTAAATCTATGTTTCATCTTTGCTTCCCTGTTACCTTCTAGGCAGTGCGCCCTCCCCTCATGGGGCTGCAATCCCTTTCCACCTACATTGCTGGATGGTTTTCTCTTGCGGCTCTTTTTGTTGTTGTTGTTTTTCGAGACAGGGTTTCTCTGTGTAGCCCTGGCTGTCCTGGAACTCACTCTGTAGACCATGCTGGTCTCGAACTCAGAAATCTGCCTGTCTCTGCCTCCCGAGTGCTGGGATTAAAGGTGTGCACCACCACTGCCTGGCTTCTCTTGCAGCTCTTAACTCTGATCCCTCTGCCTCCAAGTCATGATTGATTATTCTCCATCTCTTCTCTTCTCTTCTCTCTCTCTCTCTTTGTCTCTCTCTCTCTCTCTGTCTCTCTCTCTGTCTCTCTCTGTGTCTCTCTCTTTCTCTCTCTCTCTCTCTCTCTCTCTCTCTCTCTCTCTGCCCCTTGCCCACACAATCTAAAGTCCTGCCTCTGTCTTTCAACCCAGCCATTGGCTATATGGAAATTCTTTAATATCAACTGAAGCCATTTGGGGGCAGGAACCCTCATGTATGGAAGCACAGCTTTTTGGGAGCTGAAATAAGGCATAGCATTACAACCAATCCCCAACATCTCACCTTTTCTGTCCAAATTTTTAAAAAGGCTCTTAGATACAAATTGAGCATAACCACAACAATTATGTAAATTACAAAGTATGATATATAATTAACATCCAGCCCATCATATTTGCCAATTACATAGAGTACTGTACCTTCTATTATGATTTAAATGCTATACTTGAGTTATGTTCTGATTTTAGCTTGCATTACCATCTGAAAACCATCCTTTTAAGTCTTTATCATCTCTCTCAATGCTAAACAACTTGAGTTTGATTATGAGACTATAACTAGTCTTCAACCCCCTCAGAAATCCAAGAACAAATTATGACCTGAATATGTAGGAAATACAAAAACATAGCTTCCAAAACTTAAACAAATTGCAGAGACAGTTGACTACCTGGACAGTTCCCTGATTTCTTAATTTCCCTAATGTTAGAGCATCTGTCTTCAGCCTTCTGGCCCAGACCATCTGACAGACCTTGAATAAGGTGGGAACTATTTAGGACTAACTTACTCTGTCTTGGCAGAGCTAATCTGTCACCTATCCTGCATTGTGCGTCCTTTCCTGGATAGTATTTTTGTCTGTAGATGAATAGGGCAATTTTTGTCCAGTGGCTACCTTGCCATAACTGGAGCAACTCTATATGGAGGTTTTGATGCTCAAATTCTTCTTTGGAGGGGAATGGGGATGCTGTCAGGAGCAGACATGTCTCCTTGTCAAATGATCTTTAATAATGAAATAATATTAAATGTCATATTCTGTGGATTTCTGATGTTTTGAAGACTATCTATGTACGTAAAGTATGCCTTAGGCCTACTGTTAGGCATTTCTATTTGAGTAATATTGAAAACACTTTATTATAATTAAGACAGAATCTAATATAACCATGAGTTTTTTTATTACCTGGCCTTAACTTGCATTACTTAATCATCCTAAACAGTTTGTAATAGCAGCTGTTAGAAGGACTGGGTCAGAGCCTTGTATTCTTAAATGAGTTGCATGGGCACAATGCTTGTCTAAGACTAGCAATATTAACTTCAAATTTTGTATCAATATAAGAAATTTATACCAGTGAAAACCTTAATTCTATATCAATCTATATATTCTGTACCAATGTAAAAAAGTTATAACTTCGATTTTGCATCAATTATAAAGATTTCCACCAATGTAAGATTGTGGCTACACAATGCTTTGCTTAGGAATAAATTTAGTAATCCATCCCATCTATTTCCTTTCTGTTCAAAATTATGACCATTTCCAAATTATCCCTTAAAATGACAATCTATCTATAATTTATAAATTAACCATAACCACATACCAATACCCAAGGGATCAGGATGATGACCCTCCATAACTTCTTCCTGCTGAATAGGGGCAATGGGAAATTCTTTAAAGGGGTGGGGACATGTATGAGAATTAGAAAAACTGGTTAGACTTAAGAAAGGTAGCTTTAGCATCTGTTATCCAGTCTTTGTATGTTTAGAAGGCTCAGGGCTTGACTGAAGTTCTGACAGGATCCGTCTGAAAGGTTGGATGAAGCCAGGTCATCAGGAATCACCAACTATGCCTGAAGCTGTTCTGGAAACAATTATCTGGAAACAGCTTTAGGAGGCAGGGAGCTGGAACAGCAGGTCATTTCAGTGTCTCAAGGATGAATCTTGCCAAAGCTATACATTCTGTAATATACAACTCTCACAACCAAAATTTTAGTACTATTAAGATATTCATATGGAGCCAGGCAGTGGTGGCACACACCTTTAATCCCAGCACTTAGGAGGCAGAGGCAGGCAGATTTCTGAGTTTGAGGCCAGCCTGGTCTACAGAGTGAGTTCCAGGACAGCCAGGGCTACACAGAGAAACCCTGTCTCAAAAAAACAAAACAAAAAAAAAGAATTCCATAACCAACAAGATTTATTGTCTAATTTTAGCTGAAGTTTTGGCTATAGAGGCATTTTTATGCCTAAGCCAGTTACTGGGCTGTTCCCATGTCCAGGAACCATCAGATCAAGTTACCTGTCCTGTTTGATTTTTCTCAAATTTTTCTTTTCTGTAGCCAAGATCTTCAGGGGTTCTTCCCCTGTCATATCTGATCCATATCACTCTGGAAGGTGTCCAAAGCCTTTTCTCCTTTTCTGTTAACACAAATATAGATGAAAGATACACACCAGCTAATTTTGATATGCCTTGACTAACTCCATGGCTGGGCATCTCTAATCCTCCCCACAGCTAGCATACATCCTCCCCTCCATCCTGAGTCGACTTGCTAAATCAACATTTCATCTCTGCTACCTCAGACCCAGTCAGGGGCGTGGCCCCTAGGGTCTGGCTGCTTTCTTTCCTTCAGCTCTTATTTTCCTCTGTTTCCCATCATGGCTACCCTCCTCTCCTCCTCCCCTCTCTCAGTCTCTTGACCGCACAATCTAAAGGTGCTGCTCCATCTCCCTGCCCAGACAATGTCTATACAGCGATCCTTTATTATCAATAGAAGCCAGGGGCGCAGGGACTCTCAGGTCTGGAAGCACGGCTTTTTGGGATCCAAAATAATCCATAGCTTTAGAACCAATCCCAACAGAAGAGACAACTTGGTGGTTAGAGCACCAACTGCCCTCACAGAGGACCCAGGTCAGGTTCCCAGAATCCATGTGGCACTTCACAGCCATCTTGTTCTGTTTCCAAGGCTTCTGGCCTCCGTGGGCAGTACATGCACATGGTCCACAGACTTACATGGAGACAAACACCCAGACACATGAAATGAGGTAAATCTAAAAATAGTGATAATAAAAAAACAAAATAATGAAACAAAAATGCAGCTTTCTAAGAGGGGAAGGTAGCTTGGGCCTGGGTTGCCATGAAGCCCCTCAGCTGTGTAACTTGAAAATCTGAATCAGGCAGCAGGCAGTACCCACTCTGGTCTTCCCTCTGTGACACCAGCCTGGCTGGCTGGGACTAGAAGAGAGTCTGGCTCAGTTTTTTTGCCTGGTCAGCTGAGAAGGAATGCTCTGTCCCCTCTCACACCCCAAAATGCCTCCTGCTCAACATATGGCCCCTACATGCCTTCTCATTTATTTAGAAGCAGGGCCTCCGTATCTTCCTGTTCCAGCCTCCCAAGTTCTGGGATCACATGCCTGACTGTGTTGGGCATTTGATTTACTTATTTTTGTTTATTGAGGCAAATTTTCATGTAGCCCAGGCTGGCCTGAGGTTGCCTGTGTATCTGAGGCTAGCTTTCAACTTGCAATCCTCCTACCCCAGACTCCTGAGAGCTGGGATGACAGGAGTGTGCCATTACACCTCACTGGGTCGGCCTCTCAAAAACTAAGGCCTGTCACAGAAGCTGGACTGGGCTGTGACCATTGACATGGCCTCCAAATGCCACCTTTCCCTGAGACTCCTAACAGCTGCTTTTTGTCCAGTTTGATTTAGTGATTCCCCAAAACCTTCCTGCTGTCCCAGGTTCACAGTGGACCATTGTAGGAGGCTGTGACTCTCTGGGGAGAGGGGCAGATGCTGATCTAGAGAAAGGTCTAAAAGCCTTGAGACCTTACAAGCTTGGGCTGTCCCAGGCAGCATGTGGCGAGTGCCTGTCCTAGAAATCAAGGACAGGAACATTTCCTTCCACTGGGGCCCAACTCGCCAGGATGATCAGCGCTCTCCACTGTTGGACAGTCCTCCTAGGGACAGAGCCCAAGGGAGAAGCCTTTATCATGTCACACTGGGATCTGGGAATAACCACCTCTACTCAGCAAGCCAGAGGCTCGGACTAAAATCAATGCCTGTGACCACCAACAGCTTGTAGGACATCTGGAACCCAATCATGGGGACAGAGCCCCCAAGTTGCTGTGTCCATAGGTCATTCAGAATGTTTGTGGGGACCACTCAGAGTGTTTGATGCAGGGTGTGGGGTGCTCAATTTCCATCCTGAGTCCACATGATAGACCCCAGGCTAGCCCTTCCTCTGTCAGTGTTTACCAAAATGAACCCTCTTCTCTCCTTTGGGGTATTGGTGATGCAGGAGCAAAGGAAGTAGAAATCAGATCTTATTAGAAAACCTACCACATCTATGGCAGAGAAAGAGAATGCAGTGTCTTGGCCGGAGGCAGAGCCAGGGAGGGAGAGGAAAGTTACCAGTGACCTACCTTTGTCCCTGCAGTGACTTGCTGTTGTCCCTGGGGCTGCCTGTGGCACTGCGGCTCTGAGTAGGGCTTTCTGGAGGATGGGAATGTCACAGCCTCAGCAAACTGTTGTACCTTCCAACTAGGTACAGAGGATCCTGGGGTATCATGTCTAGCAGAGCCATGTTCCTGATGGCTACTGAGAGTTACCTGGCCAGATCAAGGTGGCCACTCGCAGTGGAGCGTGAGTCTCCCCATGCTGCATTCCGCTAGTCCTGTTTCTACACTTGGTTTGGAGAGCAGAGGCAGCTGGAGCAGGATTAATGTCAGGAAAGGCCCTTAGGAGAAATCACAGCTTTATCCGTAGCTGTCACTACAGTAACTGCTGGGACCGGCCACCCATCCAAGCAGCCATCAAGGCCTGGCTTGAAGCAGCACAGGTTCCAAAGTCTCCAGGATAGCAACAGTTCCTCCTGAGGCTAGGCCTCTACGATCACCTAGCACAGGCCTCCCTGTCTGTGTACTAAGTGCACCTTGGCCCTTCCTTCCTGCCAGGCCAGAATGGATGTCTGAGGAATATGACGTTTTGTTTTGAAACTGAGATGTAGAAATGGTCCAGCACTGCTATGGGACATGCTCACAGTGGCCAGCTTTCCATTACTGTAACACACACCTGAGGAACAGCCACAGAGAAAGAAAAATGGGTTAGCTTGACTCAGCTTTAGAGGCTTCATCCTGCAGCCAGCTGGAACCAGGCCACATAGGACACATGGCAGGAGTCTGTGGCAGATGCGGCCAAAATAGAGAGGAAGAGGCAACTGCCACCCAAAGTCCTCTTATCCAGCCCCTCCCCTTAAGACTCACCACCTTGAAGTGTAACACCATGCTGGTCCTTCAGCACACAGCATGACCCTACCACAGCAGGGTCGTAGTCAGCTCTCTTTTGCTGTGATTAAATACTGTGACCAGAAAGAGGCTGGAGGGGTTGTTTCATCATATGGGAAGTCAGGGCAGGAACCTGGAAGCAGGAGCCGCTGCAGAGGCCATGGGGGTGCTGATTACTGACTTGTACCCCATGGCTTGCTCAGCCTACTGAGCCATGAACCCAGGACCACCAGCCCAGGAAGGGCACCACCCACAATGGGCTGAGCCCTTCCCCCATCAATCACCAACTAGGAAAATGTACCACAGGCAAATCTGATGGGGCAGTCCCTCACTTGAAGGTCCCTTTTCCCAGATAAGTCGAGGTTAGGTCAAGGTAACAAAAGCCATTTAGCACAGCACTCTTGCCAGACACTGTCTGTCTACCCCAACACTGCAACCTCAAGGGCCCAGTTAGCAACTTCACTCTTTCAAAAGAATTCTTCTCTGTTTATAGGAGAAGGTGTGAACTCACCTCATTGTGCTTACAGACCTCAGAGGCTGATTTGGGGGAATCATTTCTTCCTTCCCTCATGAGGGTCCCAGAGATTGAACAAGCTCCTTTGCTGGCTGAGCCATCTTGCCTGCCCCACCCTTCTTCTTGTGCCTCCCTTGTGTGAGCCCTCCCATCACTCTGTCTAAACCCCAGCCCTCCTGTCTTCCTCCTCCTCCTTAGATCTCTAGCCTTCAGGAAAGATCTGGATTCAGGTGACAAAGAAAGGCAGGGCTGCAGCCTCCATACCCAGAGCCCCCTGCGGTGTCCCCTCCTTTCAATGACTCCTTTGTCTCAGCTTTGGTCTTAAAGTGCTGTGTCAAGGTCCTGGGGCACCAATACAAAGAGCTGTGGTGTCAGGGACACAGCACAGGCCTAAGTAGATAGAGAACTGAGAAGAGAAGCCCAGGGGCTGGATCCTCATAGAGAAATAGGCTCTGCATTGTCGTGCAGCACACAGGCCAGATGAAGCTCCCAGAGGAGTGAAAGGAACGCATGGCTAAGCCCTGGGCTAATGTTGGCCCTCAGTCTGGTCCTCAGTGTTCTGTCAAGTGGGAGGCATGGGGGTGGCCCTGAGGTGGCTGAGTTCTGCACTGAGATGGGGAGATGAGAAGGACACTGTCCAGCATGTCAGAAGGGGACAGCAAAGGCAAAATGTCCATACCTCAGGATGGAATCAAACCCCTGTGAAGGAAAGCTCAGTCCCCTGGGAGACCATTGTCCCTAGCCCAGGCTGGCCTCCACATCTCCATCCTCCTATCCTGGCCTCCCAAGTTCAGAGATTGAGAAACAAGCTTGTGTCTGTTTCCTTGTTTAAACTGCCACCTGTTCACCCCATTGGTAGAAAGTGAGGACTGTGCTCTGTGGGGTGGAGGAAACAGTTGGTGCATGGCACCTGCATGGAGGGGACAGCAGAGACATCTGCTGGGCTACTGCTAGCCATGGCAGGCTCATGGGTGGAAGGTTGGGTACAGCTGCTGGCTGGGATGAGCAAGGTGGTAGAATGACCCAAAGGTCCGAACCCAGTGCTCAGAGATCCACATGGTCTTGATCAATCACAGTAGTTGGAGGCTAACTCCTACTCAACCCTTGAAGCCTGCTCCATCTGCCCAGAGGCAGAACCAGTCCACCTCTAGCCAACTCTGGCCTGCCATTTTCAGAGAGACAGCTCTTGGTCCTGTGGTGCCAAAAAAACATTCCCAGGTCTTCTGTGCTCTCTGAGCACAGTGTGGCACACAGCTTCCTGTCCACTCAACTGGCCACCCTGCATGTGGCATCCTGTTTGGAGTTTCTGTTGTCTCCCCAAAGCAACCCTCTGACCTGGATTTCTGATCCATGCTGAGCCTGGCCCCAGGGTGATGGAGGAGGGACACAGGAGTTAGGACCAGTAAGAAGCAATATGGGCCCCTATGTGGTGGTCAAGGCAGGGACTCCCTGTCTGACCCCATGGAGGAATTCCCCAGAGTGCACCCCCTGTTTAGAGAGGAGCACAAGCTGGCTTCCCTCTGCAGCAGGGACCCAGCCATGTGGCCATGCACCTGTCAGTCACTAACAGTGACCCCCCTGGGAGACAGTGCAAGCATGGGGACAAAGAACTGACCTAAGAGGGGCTGGACAGGCAGCAGGCACCATCCACAAGCCACAATGGCTTCATGCGTGGAGGGACTCAGCCTCCTTGCCAGCATCGTTGCTCATATCTAGTCACAGGGCAGCCACTGGGTCAGGTCATGTGTCTTACCTGCAGGACAGACCCAAGACAGGGTGGTAACACCCACAGCAGGGACCAGGTAGTGTGTTCTTGGCACCTCTCTAAGCCATGGCTTCTGCACGCAGCCTCAGCTCACACCTTTTCCTGACTCTCAGGGCCGCTCTGGGTATCCAGGTTTATCCAGAACCCTCTGGCCTTTAGGGCTGAGGCAGGCCATCAGCCTGGTGGTATCCTTCCTCATTAGAACACAAGGTTCACTGTCCTGTGTTTCTGCATCAGAATCCATTCCTTTGCTTTGGGTTTAGGAGACTTCAGTGTTCCCAGAAGTGTAGTGCCATGGGCACATTTCAGCCTGGAGACGTGGTGTGGTCTGTCTTTATCACATGAGGGTTTATAAAACCAGTCAAGGAACATGGAGGCCAAGCTGTACATGGATGGGTGGGTGGGTGGGTGGGTGAGTGGGTAGATGGATGGATGGATGGATGGGTGGATGGGTGGATGGATGGATGAATGGATGGATGGACAGATGGACAGACAGATGAGTGGATGGATAGATGGACAAATGGATGGGTAGAATGATGGAGAGACAGAAGTACTTAGCATATTTATTCAGGGGACTGATGTGAGTACAACACAGGTGGCTTTGTCACTGCCCTTGCCAGCATAGGGAAGTGAACTGCTGTCCTGGGACTCTAATCCTTTGATGCCCATCTGTCCTCTAGCTCCAGTGGCTTCTGGACAATTACGAGACAGCAGAGGGTGTAAGCCTGCCCCGCAGCTCCCTGTACAACCACTACCTGCGCCACTGCCAGGAGCACAAGCTGGAGCCAGTCAATGCCGCATCCTTTGGCAAGCTCATCCGCTCTGTGTTCATGGGCCTGCGCACACGACGCCTGGGGACCAGGTGGGTGATAACCCCCAGGGTTCCCTGCATCTCATGCTAGCCCTGCCTCCTCTCTTCCCATGTCAGAGACCCAGCTCCCCAAAGCCCACAGGCCTCCAGCCCCGGTGGAGGCTTCATGACTTCCAGCTGTCCAGGGTTGAGGGTGGGGAGACACTAGGAAGAGAGGGCTGGACAGGACTGAGACACAGAGTTCACTCTCATTTTGTAAATTTTGTTGTTGGTTTGGTTTTGAGACAGGAGCTCACTATGTAGTCCAGGCTGGCCTTGAACTCACCTTGAACCACCTGCCTCTGCCTCCCAAGTGCTCAGATTAAAGTCGGGACCACTACACTGGGCTCATTCCATTTTTAAAATCCGTTTGAAATTCCTCTGAACAAGCTGTTTTTATTTTTACATTTTTCTTTTGAGACAGTCTCATGTAGCCCAAACTAGCCTCACACTCATTATGTATCTGATGATATTGAACTGCTGCCCCTCCTGCCTCCACCTGTGTGTCATCCCTTGAGCTTGGCAAGACCATCTCCTGTTCCTTCTTGTTATTTCATCCACATTTGAGATGTGTCACCATGTTCCCGGGCTGTAAGTGCATCTCAGGCCAGCTGTGAGATGAGCTGTGAGGGACACTGGGCAAGAGCTGTCAGTCATAGTCACAGTAAGTAGGCAGACCTGGGCTGGACAAAATTGGCCACTTTCTCAGTGCAGGACATCTCAGAGCCTTTATCCCACTAATAAGAGAGGGGCCTCCCCACCAGAGGCTGCTACATATAGAACGGCCCCATGATTGCCGAGCCAGAGTAGCCAAACCTAAGGAGAGTGTCCCTAAGCCATGTCTACCCTGTGATGTTTTATTCCAGGGGCAACTCAAAGTACCATTACTATGGGATTCGCCTGAAGCCAGACTCCCCGCTAAACCGACTGCAGGAAGACACACAGTACATGGCCATGAGGCAGCAACCCACACACCAGAAGCCTAGGTGGGTGATACTGGCCAGGCTGGCCAGGCCCTGCAGCCCTCAATCCCAGGGTGCTGCAACTGTATCCCCAAATGTGACAGGCAAGATAGTCCACAAGTCTTCTGTTCTGCCCTCAGTGTGTTTGGACAGATGCTCTGTGGAGTGTGGAGTCAGATGAGGAAAGTCTTACTGCCCTGTGCCTCCCTCCTACCCAGATCTTGGCAACACACATTTTTTTTTTCATTTCTTTTTGAGTATTTATATTTTTGTTTTTTCTAGAAGAAAATTATGATTGAAACCACAGACCCTAATTATCTTGTTTTGTTAATGTACTGAGGACCTAAGTAGGGGCCCTACCCCTGACCATGCCCCCAGCCCCTCACTGGGAGATTCTAGACAGAGCTAGGAGGCTCAATGGTCTGAGTATGTTTTCCCTCTCTGCACCTATATGATGTTTCTAGGAGATCCAGCCCAAAGTAAGTCCAAAGTCAGAATCTCCACACAGTAATAAAACATCTAGGATCTGTGTCAAGGGTCACCTGCCTCCGGAGGGAGAACAGCATGGAGACATGCTGCAGGTGGTGTCAACACAAGGGGGGTCTGCCCATACTGGAATACCGTTCAGCCAGGAAAATGAAGGACATTCTAAAGTCTGCTCCAGTGTGAATGGGCACATGAGGCAGACACAGGACGCACAGCAGGGTCTCCCTCCCAGGAAGATCCTAGCGCCAGCACAGTCACAGACAGGAAGGGGTGGAGTGATAGTTCTGGAGCTGGATGGTGGGGATATCTGTGTGACGGCAGCGCTGCTCCTGGGCCCGGGTCTGTCTGGGTGCTGGATACTTTCCATGGTTGAGATCCAACCACTGGGAGAGAAAGAAGACTTGTTGACTGCTATTAAAAATGGCACACCACCCACACACAGAGTCCTCTGTGCTCCTTGGGCTCATCTCAGAAAGGGCTGCTGAGGGCTCATGGTAGCATGTGTGTCCTCTGCCCAGGTATCGGCCAGCCCAGAAATCAGACAGCCTCGGGGATGGCAGCGCTCACAGCAACATGCATGGCACGCCTGAGCAGGCCATGGCCACTCAGGGCCAACATCACCAGCAGTACATAGGTGAGTGTGGGGCCTGCTCCACTGTATATACAGTTGTAGATGAGTCTTCTTCTGACACCTCTGAGATTCTAGAATAATGGGTGTATACTCAGACAGCAGATATGTGAGATGACCATAGACTAATGAATGACAAAGACGTGGCAGAGACAGTGACTGGCAAAGTAGTTGTCATAATGATGGTGACTTTGGGTACCGGCAGTGTACCCAGAGCTGAGCACAGATTCCTCTGTGACTATCCTATAGCCTGGGCTGATAGGAACTCCTAAACCTCCTGAATACTGGGGTGACAGGTCACTGTGGTGCTGGGGATGGGACCCAGGGTCTCATGCATCTCAACAAGCACTCTAGCCACTGACCCAGCCCAGACTGTCTGCTTAGGTGATGTTTCTGAGACATTGCTTACCCTGAGTCCAGAATAACAATACCCAAAGAACTGACATCCACAGTTGCCACATGATGGCAGCACTGTTGTGTGTCTCCAGTGCCTGTGTGCCCTGGAGCCTGTATGTGTGACATGTGTGGATTATCTCTCCCCAGATGTGTCCCACGTCTTCCCAGAGTTTCCGGCACCTGACCTAGGCAGCACTCTACTGCAGGAGAGTGTCACTCTTCATGATGTGAAGGCCCTGCAGCTGGTGTATCGCAGGCACTGTGAGGTGACGCCCTACTTAGCCAGACCCTACCCCCCCAGCCAGACCCAACCCCTCTCAGCCAGACCCACCCCCTCAGCCAGACCCACCCCCTCAGCCAGACCCACCCCCAGCTCCTTTGCCCCATCACTAGATCTGTGTCCTACTAGAGGCCAAAGCCCATGTCCCCCCACTAGATGGACCTTCTCCTTAGGCACTGCCTCTACCTGTTCTCTCCTCACTAGCAAGGCCCCTTTGGGGACCTCAGAAGACCCCACAGCTGCCTGGAGCACCAGGCACATGACTGGGCCTAGCTCCTGACAGGCTGTTCAATTCCTAGGCTACCTTAGATGTCGTCATGAACCTCCAGTTTCAGTACATTGAGAAGCTGTGGTTGTCCTTCTGGAACTGCAAGGCCACCTCCAGTGATGGCCATGCCTCACTGCCTGCCAGGTAACACCCCGGCCCCAAGACAGAGTAGACTCAGCCAATGTGCTCCCCAATTTAATTCCAAGGCAATCTCCTGATGATACCTTCCATATGTCTAGGCTGTCTGAGGAGGTGCCCAGACACCCCTTCTCCGTGCTTTTAGACTTGGTGTGGTTGAGAGTGAGTTCTGGCACTGCCTGCTTCTACAGCAGTTGTATACCTGGTCTACTGTAGTTCTGGGGGCCCTGGGCCTGCACATGCTAGGCCTGCACATGCTAGGCAGGGCCTGTTCCCCTGTGCCATGTCCCCAGCTCTCTTGCTGTAGCTCAGGCTGGGCATGGCTTGGCCATCTTCCTGCCTCGGGTTCCTGATTATCAGGACCTATGCTACAACTTGTGACCCAGCCCAGAGACTATAGTGATTCACATCATCTTTGGGGATCCAAAGCTGCCTGAGCAGCATGGGGGGGGGGGGGGCAGGACAGTGCCCTAAGCCTGAGCAGAGCCTTCTTAGACCCTGCTTCCCTCTGCACTCTGTGTGGTCCCTGCCCTGTCTCTTGGGCTCACCTGTATCCCCTCCCTCTCCCACAGCGATGAGGAGCCAGAAGTCACCCTCCTCCCCAAGGACAAGCTCATCTCTCTGTGTAAATGTGAGCCTATCCTACAGTGGATGCGGAGCTGTGATCATATCCTGTACCAGGCTCTGGTGGAAACCCTTATCCCAGATGTGCTTCGGCCCGTCCCCAGTAAGCAGCCCCCATCCCAAGGCCCTATCCCCCCAAAAGCCACCACTCAATCCTGCAGTGTCCCCTCACTTGCCAACTCCTCTCTGCTCCTGACTCTAGGGAGCTCTTCCAGGCAGCAGGGTGCTAAGAACAGGCCAGAGCAGGTACCTGGTTTTCCAGAAGGTTCCCTGGAGCAAGGGCATCCAAGAGTCATCAATTAGGAAAACCATTGCTGCCACCTCAGTTTCAAGGGCACATCAGGCCATTCATGGGCACCAGGAATGCTTGCTAGGAGAAATGGCCAAGACTAGCCCAATAGAAAGGGGATTACCCATAAATCCAGACAGTCTTGGACCCACACAGGTTCTGCCCAGTTCAGTGCCCATGGCCCCAGAGTGGGCAGCAAACACAGCTTCAGCCTTAGATGCACTCCCTGCAGGTAAGTGTATGTGGGACTATTAGTGTCCACCAATCCAGATCTTTCTAAATACCGGAGGAGCTTCCTGCCAAAAGTTAGAATCAGAACTGTGGCCTTTCCTGGGGACCAGCCAGGGTGACAATTCTGAATCTCAGGAAGACAATGATGTTGGAACCTATTTTCTTCAAAAACAGTCTGAAAATAACTTAAAATTAAAGGGAAAGTAAAAGCAGCCTGATTACCCCAGCATGGTGGCTCATGCCATTTATCCCAGCCCTTGGGAGGCAGAGGCAGGCAGGTCTCTATGAGTTCGAGGCCAACCTGGTCTACAGAGTGAGTTCCAGATCAGCTATGTAGAAAGACCCTGTCCAGAAAACAAAATCAGAAAGTCTAAATTTCTTCTTAAGGCAAGTCAGCATAAATTCAGATGTTGACAGAATACACTTTGTGTGTGCACATATGTGTGTGCATATGTACATGTGTGTGTGCATGCATGTCTGTGTGCATATCTGACCCTGATGCTGTGGTTCTGGTGATGTATATGTCTTGATTGTGGCAGCCCAGGAAATGCCAGGTGCTGGGCAGTGTCCCTGGTCTCCATACCAGGGGCTCCATCATTGTGCTGGCCATGTGTATACCCAGACAGGGCCCAGTGTCTCCTCAGAGCTGGGGACAAATTTCTGTTCTCCACTCTCACTTGGTACCTCCTCCCTGGATGTCCAGGGCCCCAGTCACCCTCAGGCTGCCACCTGTCCCTCCATGGTACCTCCACCTGTATTGGCATCATCTACACAGCATCTGGTGGACCCCATGGGGAGGGTGCTCACCCCACTCACCCCATTCACCACGAGCCTCTGGTTCACCCCTCCAGGTTCCCTTACCCAGGCCATCAGGAACTTCGCCAAGAGCCTAGAGGGCTGGCTCATCAATGCCATGAGTGGCTTCCCTCAGCAGGTCATCCAGACCAAGGTACCAGCATGTATGGATCTGGGGGACCTCTTGGCTTCCCTGTGTTGCCCAGGTCACTTCCCCTGTATGTCTAGGAAAACAGGTCTCCCAGGATGCAGTGGGGGTGGGAGAGGAGCTGGCAGGGAGAGGACCATAGATGGCCCTGGAGGTGACATTCTTGGGCCACTGTAGAGCAGACAGCTGCATTGGTTGGCATTTGGGACTTTGATTTCCTTCCCTGACCAGAGTTTTCAGTGTAAATCTGTGGCCCAGGTACTCTGGAACATGTGTACCAGGATACTGGGGGCTGGGGCTGAGGCCATGGCTCAGGAGGTAACATTTGCCACACAAACATGAAGACTTGAATTTGGACTCCATCACTACAGGAAAAAAAAGAAAAAAGAAAAAGAAAAAAATACCGTGCCTGATGGTACACACTATAACATCAGCACTAAGGGGTTCACCAGGACAGCTACTAGGTACACTGCAGAGGCTCGGGAGGTGGCTCTTGCCCCCAAGCCTGAGTGGATCCCTGGGACCCACATGGTGGAAGGAGAGAACCAACTCCCACAAGTTGCCCTCTGACCTCCACACATGCACTATCACATGTGTGCATTCATGCACTAATAGATAAGAAAAAAACTAAGGTGCAGAGTGAAGACCCCAACTTCAACCCCTGGCCTCTATATCCCCACCACAACCACGCACACACACAAGCCACCTTGGTGGGTGTGTGAATTCTTGACCCCCACCCCACTCCCTGAATCTTCCAAAACGTCTTATAGCCTAACTTTAGCCTAAAAGTTCTGTCTTCCAACTCATAATCCTCCTGCTTCAGTTCCCCGAGTGCTGGGACGTCCCACCCCATCAGGATCTGTGTCTTTACCATCCACTGAGGCTTCCAGAAGCAGGGACAACCACAGGGTCAGGAGGGAAAACCCTTAGATGTGCCCTGTGATGGGCTGGCTGTGACCTTCATGCACCCCTGTACCCTCTGTCAGCATGTGTAGTCACTTGCCTGATGCAGCAGCACAAAGGAGGAAGGGTTTATCCTGGAGCAAGTTTGGAGGGCACAGTCCATCATGGGCAGAGCACAAGACTGCTGGGCACCATGTCTGCTCTGCTTAGCCAGTGGGATATGTTTCCCCTCCTCAGGCAATCTAGATGATTCCTCAGTGAGATGGGCACAGGGGCTAACATGGGCCCTCTTACCTACAGGGTCCTCCATCCTGCCCCTTCCTCTGCTATCCTGAGTCTCCACAGGCATTCAGGGAGCAGGGTGGCATGCATGCATGTGTGCAAGTGTCTGTGTGTGTCTATGTGCACATGTGTGTGTCCATCCCCATGCAGGGGCTTTGCTGACCTGTCACCTGGGTCTCTCATAGGTGGGTGTTGTAAGCGCCTTCGCACAGACACTGCGGCGCTACACGTCCCTCAACCACCTGGCTCAGGCGGCACGTGCCGTGCTACAGAACACGTCACAGATTAACCAGATGCTGAGTGACCTCAACCGCGTGGACTTTGCCAATGTGCAGGTGACTTGGCAGTGACATCCACTTGTTCTGCCTTGCTCTGGGCTGAGTCCTTCCCACCCAGGCTGACTAGCAAACCACAGCTGGATGCAGCAGGCAGCTCATCCCTCCCTGGCCTGTATTTGCAATGGAAAGCCTGAGGCCTGCTCACAGCCCACCAGCAACCTCCTGCCGTGTCTGGATTCCTTTGGTAGCAGGTTGAACTAGGAGTGCTCTTGTCTATTTGCATTCCAAATGCTCCCAGCCACTGGGCCTTGTGTGTCCGGCTCTGTCTTGGCAGAAAAGTACAAACAGTTACAGAGTTGAGGGCAGCCCCTGGGCCTTCCAGGGCGTCCTTTCAGCTGCTGTAAAGCTCATGTCATGTGATGACATGCCTGTCATCACATTTAGGAGACTCAGCCAGGAAGACTGGGAGTTCTAGGCTAACCTAGGCTACCTCTTGAGACTTTGTCCATAAACAAGGAGAGGTAGAGTTGGTGTTCGGTAGGCAGAGCACCCTCCTAGCATGCACCAAACCCTGGGCCCCATCCCCAGCAACACATCAACCCAGGAGTTCAGGGTCATCTCAGCAGTTTGAAGCCAGACTGGGCTACATGAGTCCCTGTCTCAAGTATAACAGAAGATCCCTAGGCCCTCACCAACTATGCCTTTGCAGGAGCAGGCCTCATGGGTGTGCCAATGTGAGGAGAGCCTGGTGCAGCGTTTGGAGCATGACTTCAAGGTCACCCTGCAGCAGCAGAGCTCGCTGGACCAGTGGGCCAGCTGGCTGGACAATGTGGTCACCCAGGTACTGAAGCAGCATGCAGGCAGTCCCAGCTTCCCCAAGGCTGCTCGTCAGTTCCTGCTTAAGTGGTCCTTCTACAGGTGAGCTGGGCACCCCAAATCCATGGTAGGGAGGTGCCACCCCTGAGGTCCAAACACCAGGCCCTAACCCAGGAACAATGGGACCATGCGACCTGAGGGCAGGACTGGAGCCCACCATGGCCTCAGACTGAGGAATTACCAACACAAGTCCCTGGTGGAACCATCTGGAAAACAGCATCTGAAATTTCCAGGGCAAGAACTCGCTGCTCAGGGTCTTGCACACTCCAAGATATAGGAATGAGACTGTGGCCCCCCCAAGTTGGAAGCCTCCAGGGACAGTTAGTGTCCTAGTTAGGGTTACTATTGCTGCAAGGGAACACTGTGACCAAAGCAAGCTGGGGCGCTAAGGGGTTCCACTTCTGCATCTTAGTCCATCACTGAAGGAAGCCAGGACAGGAGCTCACACAGGGCAGGAACCCGGAGGCAGAGCTGATGCAGGGGCCATGGAGAGTGCTGCTTACTGGCTTGCTCTCATAGCTTGCTCAGCCTGCTTCTTATAGAACCAAGGACCACCAGCTCAGAGAGGTCACCATCCACAGTGGGCTGGGCCCTCCCCCATTAATCACTAATTAAGAAAATGTCCTACAGCTGGACCTCAGCCTGATCTTCTGGAGGCATTTTCTCAATTGAGTCTCCTTCCCCTCAGATGACTCTAGCCTATGTCAAGTGGACATGAAACTAGCCAGGCCAGAGGGGCAGGTCCGAAAGTGGGGCTGGGACTAACATTGCTGCCCAAGGGGGAAACCAGTGTTTGTGTGAGGCTTTTCACAGAGCTGGCTAAGGCCCAAGTCAGTCTCCCTAAACTCCACCCATCAGCCGGGCAGTGGTGGCGCACGCCTTTAATCCCAGCACTTGGGAGGCAGAGGCAGGCGGGTTTCTGAGTTCAAGGCCAGCCTGGTCTGCAGAGTGAGTTCCAGGACAGCCAGGGCTACACAGAGAAACCCTGTCTTGGAAAAAAAAAAAAAAAAAACCCTCCACCCATCAGCGCCTGCTGCAGAGTGTCCCTCGGTCACATGTTATCACATCACAGGAAGCTTTTGGTTGAAGCTTTGTGTGGGAGAAAATGATTGGGAGGGAATCATGGAAGAAAACTTGAGTCAGCTGCTATTTGGTGACTGCAGCCTGAGCCTGGACTACAGAATGAGACACTGATCCCCCGACCCCCACCCCTTCAAAAAAGAGGGAATACAAAATAGAAGAATAAAAACAAAACAAATTAAAAACATAGAAGAGCTCACATGACAGCCGTCACCTGTGTTGCCAGTTCTGACATGGCACAAGAGACTCTGTCTTGCAATGGACTGAGATTTAATTCCCAGCACCCACATGGTGGCTTACAATATCTGCAGCTCCAGTTCCAGGCAGTTGGCCTCCTGGGGCACTGCACTCTCAGGGTGCATCACAGGCAGGCAACATGTTTAAAAATAATGGGGGGGGGGGTGTCCATGTGTGGCATACGACTTTAATCTCAGCACTCTGAAAGCAGAAACAAAAGATCTCTGAGTTTGAGGCCAACCTGGTCTACATAGTGAGTTCCAGGACACCCCAGGCTATGTAGACTTTGTCTCAAAAATAAATAAATATTAAATAAATAAATCAGATGTATGTTTTAAAAGAGCTAAAACGAAAGCAAAAAAGCGCTGAGGTGTACTGTCATATACTCATCTGTATCCCCCTCTGTCCCCTGCCTCTGGGGACCTGATGGCCTCCAGCAGGCAGCCCATGCAGTGTTTGCAGGCTCAGAGCATCCCGGAGGAGCCAGGCCAATATCCCAGGCTCAGTTCCAGTGATGATATCCATTCTCTGTCCCTATGTCCACAGCTCCATGGTGATCCGTGACCTGACACTGCGCAGTGCCGCCAGCTTCGGCTCCTTCCACCTTATCCGGTTGCTCTATGATGAGTACATGTTCTACCTGGTGGAGCACCGCGTGGCCCAGGCCACAGGGGACACGCCCATCGCTGTCATGGGCGAGGTGAGGCCAGGGTGACGAAAAGGCCCACCCACAACTATGTGTAACTCCCTCTACACACACACACACACACACACACACACACACACACACACACATATTTGCCTCCTAAAAAGGCAAACTGAAGCCACAGAAAGGCTTGTGCTCTGTGAGGGCCATTTTTGGGACCTGCAAGAGCAGAGGCTCAGCCCACACAAACCTCTTAGAGCCCAGTCCTTTCCAGTCACTCACCCCAGGGCCTGACTGGAGGGATCCATGACTGTCACCTATGCAGGCCTGTGACTCTCCCTTCTCTTACAGTTCAATGATCTGGCCTCCCTGTCGCTGACCCTGCTGGACAAAGGTGGGTGTGCCCTGGTTCCCAGCCCCCTTGCATAATATCTATAAGAAGTGACATTGTGGCAACCTCTGTGGTGGGTTGAGGATCCCAGGAACTAGTGTGCAGGTGGTGGGAGTCCTGGCAACTGGGCATGGGCTCCGGTGATTTCCTGTAGCTTAACAGGGTGTGAGGGGAGATTATCATTGACCAGTCTGGGCAGCTGAGGCCAGCGGCCAGTGACCACTGGAGATCCGGGTTAGAAGGCCAGCTTGTTGTTGCACCCAGGGGTGACCAGGCAGGACATGGGAGCAGGTTGACCTGAAGCAAAGGTGAGGCAAGTTTCATAGGCCACTCTGTTCATAGTGGCACCTCTGTCCCCTCATCCCTGCAGAGGACATTGGAGATGGACACAGCAGTGAGGCAGATGTGGATGGCCACAGCCTGGGCGAGCCCCTGGTGAAGCGGGAACGGAGTGACCCCAGCCACTCACTGCAGGGCATCTAGCCCCTTCCCTAGGCGTCTTCCGCGTGCTTCCGGAAGGCGTCACCTGGCCCTCTAGGGACCTGGACTCTCGGCTGTATCACACTAGTGCCTCTTCAATGACGCCATGTTTACTGTGACCCAAGGTGGCATGGGGTACCCCACCCACAGGGTGCCAGAGACTGTGGGGGACTAAGCTGCCATACTCTGCTAAGGTACCCCTGACCCTGGGCTATCCCCCAGAAGATACAGCGACCTGTGTCAACACCCTCCCCTGCTATGTGTGTGAGTTGTGAGGCACATCCCCAGAAGTGTCCCAGCCACCTTGGTGGCTTTTCCACTCAGCTGCTTCCAACTTAACCACCATTTCAAAGAAAACCCACTCTAGCAGAGCCCAGAGTGGGAGGAACTATACTAGTCCCAGGCCACTGTGTGGAGGCCCTGTGGGTCCCCTGTGCTATGGTCTCCATGCACTTCATGGCTTCTCATGGACAGGCAAGGCCTCCAGGCACACGGCCTGGGTCACAGATGCTAACGGCACCTCATCTCATCCTGGACAGGTCCGAGCCCCAATAAGATAACAGGCTCCAAGCAGGCTTAGTCAAACCCAGATGCTCGGCCCATCTGCTTGATTATAGACTTTCTGTCCAGTTCATAGTTGACACCAAGATAATTTGGGGGGTTTGGTTGGGTTTCCCCAAGCAGCAGCAGGGGTCAGCACCATGTCCAGACCTCCCGACAGAACTCCAAAGCCTGTGCTCATGGCAGTGCCTGGGCCCCTGCAGTCTTCCAGACACCTCCCCCAAACTAGCCATGCTTGCTGCTGGCCTGTGGCCAACCCTTTCTCAACCCCAGACCATGAGATCTCTGCGGACAAATGAACACCAAGACCTATTGGGTCCTGAGTTCTAGAAGCCCCAACATGTCACACCTTGCTGCTGTCGCCATGTTGAGAATATTGCTCCAACACAAGCCCTGCTCTCCCACACCTAGGAAGCACCTAATGAAATACAATAGTTTCTTTTCAGAAAAAAATGTCCCCCCCCCAATAGTTTTGTGCTGTAATTGTTCTTAGAAGGTTCTTGTGAATGTGTCCATCGCAACATACTTGGCGTCCATGTTTGTTCATTCAGGCGGCACTGGTCACCAACACAGAGCCTTTAGACAGAACAGCTTTAAAGGGTGGTGTCCTTCAGGACACTGATGCTTAACACTGATGTTAGTGACTGCACTAACCAGGGTCTCCCCCTTGTGGAAAGCAATACACACTGGATTTTTGCCTTGCACTATGTTGTCCTTTGTTGAGTGGGTAGATCACCATCCACACTCCAGCTCCAGGGGCTCTAATGGGTGTCTTCCAAACTCTCTCTGGGGCAATCAGCCTCCCATTAGCCCTAGGGCTCCTCATAAGCTGAGCCTTTGACCTCAAGATCTCTCCCTTCTGGGAGTGATGGACTTGTGTCCTTAGCAAGGCCAGCTTGGAGCTGGTGACAGCAGGATCTGCTTGCACAGGGTAGCCCTTCCAGACCCAACAGAATAAATACATGCTTATTCCTGGCACCCAACAGGTGCTTCTCAGGGTAAGGGCAAACATTGGCCTCTCCTAGGAATTTGGGGTGTGTATCCAGAAGTGTCCCCTCAGTTCATAGATGTATCCAATAGGCGAGTCTGGTGGTGGTGGGCCTAACCTGCTTCAACTCTGGTCTCCCACATGATGGAGAGCTCAAGGGACACTGGTCCTTCATGGTTTAAGAAAAACCTTTTATTAAAGATTTGGGAACTGGAGAGATGGGTCAGTGGTTTGAGCACTGGCTGCTTCTGCAGAGGACCCAGGTTCAATTCCCAGCACCCACAGGGTGGTTTACAACCATCTGTAACTGCAGTTCTGTGAGAAATGTCCTCTTCTGGCCTCCACAGGTAGTACATGTATTAAACAGACATCTAGGCAAAACACCCACACACATGAAATACTTTTTTGTTTAAAAAGAAAGGGTGGAGGGGCTGGAGAGATGGTCCAGTGGTTAAGAGCACTAACTGCTCTTCCAGAGGTCCCAAGTTCAATTCCCAGCAACCACATGGTGGCTCATAACCATCTGTAATGGGATCCAATTCCCTCTTCTGGTGTGTCTGAAGAGATGACAGTGTACTCACATACATAAAATAAATAAATCTTAAAAAAAAAAATCCCCAAAAAACGTGGAAATGCCCATATGCAGGGAAACGTTCTTTCTGAAGTGTGCCCTTGCCTCTAGGTTTCCTTCCACTTCTCTGGCTGATGTGTCTCCATCCTTGAGTCCTGCTCTAGGCTCTGCCCTACCACCTTTAGTGACTTCACCCATTCCCAGGACAGAGGTATCCTTCTTGTTCAGACTACTCCCCCATGCTCAGACATGTCAGCACCTGGCCCTTAACAGAAGCAGATATGAGCTCAGAATTTCCAGTGATTCTTGGGATGGTGGCAGGGGTGGTGTGGAAGGTCATGGGGGTGACGGAGCTAGGCATTGCCTGTCAGACATTCAGGACTAGCCTTCAACCAAGTGTCTTGCCTTCAGTGTCATTGTAAACACTGGGCCAGATCATTTTCTGGGGCACTTTAGAGTACTAAGCAGTGCTCCTGGGCTCTGTCTGCTGCATGCCACAGATAAAAGCACAACCATGAAATTCACAAATGTCCCCAAACATAGCCCAGGATTACCTGACAGACATTTTCTTTAGTATCTGTGTGAATGAAGTGAAGCCAGAGGAGGAGATTGGAAGAGACAGTCTCACTGAAACTGGAATAGGCCAGCAAGACCCAACAGTCCTTGTTTCTGTTCCCCAAAATGCTGGAATTATTGGTGTGCACAACCAGATGAAACTTTTTATTTTCAAAGCTAGGGACTCACCACCTAGCTGGTCTACAACTATGTAGACCCATCTGCCTCTGCCAAGAGCTGGTCTTAAAAGGTTATGGAGCAGATGACCTTGAACCCCGATCCTCCTGCCTCACCAAGCTCTGAGATGACAAGCATGCTAAGTTTACATGCTAAGTTTATGTGGTGCCAGGGATTGAACCCAGGACTTTGAGCCTTCCAGCAGAAGCATCTGCTCACTGCCCCTTTATCTTTTATCTCAATTGGTGCTTCTTCCAGCGGACTTCTCGGGGGTCCCCCAGTCAAATTCGGAGCACTTCCACACTGCACCATGTCTCCTACCCATGATTCACAGCAGTCATGTGAAGCCCGTCCATCACTCTACAAACAGCCAAATCCTCCAAGCCCATCACAACACTCTGTGCTTACTCAGCCAGCACAGATGGGGGAGGCACCAGGAAAAGGTGGTCTCTCTTCACTGTGACCTTAAGAAGGGGGGAGGGGGAGGGGGTCCTGGCCAGAAAAGAAGAAACATTTACAGGAGCCTTGAGCATGACGCAAGGCAGGGAATACTTCTCACACAGGAGCTGTTGGTGAAATTACACTGAGCCGTGTTCAGTGAGATGGGTGGAGCATCGGCCTGCACACAGGAGGCCCATGCCCCAGCACAGGAGAAACAAGTCAGCCCAGCCCTCTGCAGGTAGAGGCAGAAAGATTAGGAGTCCAAAGCCATTTCTCAACTAGAGGATTGAGGCCAGCCTGGGCTATAAGAGACCTGACTTAAAAGAAAAGCAAGCTGGTGGTGCATGCCTTGAAGGAGTCTAATCGGTGTGCTAGCCTGGTTGACAATTTCCAGGATAGCCAAGACCACATAATGAGACCCTGTCTTCATAAACAACCATTTACGAAGAGGTGCTGAGGAGGAAAATGAGGGTCCAGTGGGAAGGTGGCCTTGGGCTTGAGCATGAGGCAAGCAGTGAGTAACAAACTGAACTGTAACTGAGTGTAGAGGTCGGAGGACAGCTGAGTGGCTCAGTTCTCTCCTTCCACCTTCGCACGGGTTCTGGGTTGACAAGCCACTGCACCCACTTCACACACTCTTAACTGCTATAGCTTCCTGGGAGATGGATGGATGGATACCCAAAGGGTATCCATCCATCCATGGAAGGTTTTTAGAAAAGTGGCTGTTGCCTGCCCATCAGGCCTCCCGAACAGCATGTAGCATCTTCCCCAAAAGCCCACACCTGTTCCCACAAACTCCTCCACGGCTCCTACAACCATCCCTGTGATGCCCCCCACCCCCAGCAACCATGCTGAGGTTGAGCCCAGCTCCCCCAGATAACCCCAAAACCCCCAAACAGCAGAGATGACCTCCCTGCCTGCCTTCCATAAACTGTGGCTTCATGGGGCACAGGAGAGGTGCAGTGATCTGGCAGGAGGAAGGGGACAGCCACTCTCCAGGGCCTGCCCTACACACTGTCTCCAGGTGAGTGTCCGCTTAAGACACTTTGACCACCAAACATACAAGGGAACCCATTTCAGTGCGGTGTCTGGAAAAGAAAACCCCACTTCTCAAGAGACCTCCCAACATGGCCAACCCCAGGTGACTGACTCTCTTTTGAGGAGCTTCTCAGGAAGCTCAGGCTAGCCTTGAAATTCTGATCCTGTTTCCTCCTACCTCCTCAGTGCTAGGGTTATGACCATGTGCCAAACATAGTCTATGTAGCACTGGGAAGGGAACCCAGGGTCTTCTGAATAGCAACTGAGCTCCCAAGCACTGTATCAACTGAGTCCCAAGCACTTTACCAACATTCTACCAACTGAGTTGCAGCACCTTGTACTTCATGTCTTGTACCTGAATGCAGGGTAACAGTTCAGCTTCAATCCTGATACCTGATACTTCAATTCTGAGGTTGCCGGCTCAACTCTGAAGGCATATGACTGCCACCATCCCCCATCAGCCTCACCATGCAGTCTCAGCAGTCTTGCCTGGTCATGGCCACAGGTCACATGTCCACACACAGCTGAGAAATCAAATCACTTTAATTGGGGGTGGCTCCCAGGTCCAGCCTAGGTCCTGTGGTGGCAGTACCAGCTGGGCCTGTGCTCTGCCCATGTCTGCCGCTGCCTGGCTTCCCTCTCTTGGTGGATGTGCTGGTTTTTTTCCCCGATTGATGGGACGGCAGGCCAGGGGCCACCGTGTCGGTGACAGGGACCCCAAGATGGGGCGGCGGCTCATCATCCAGGGCCTTGAAGCTGAAAAAGTAATCCACGTTGGCCACCGCATCCAGGATCTCAGGGACACTGTAGTCAAAGGACAGCAGATCATCTGGCAGGTGCAGGGAACGGATGTCAGTTGGGAAGTCATCCCCCCCACCACCACTGTCCTGCAGTCCAGGGCCAGGACCCTTGTGCAAGGCCACCTCAGGTTCAGTGCCACCAGGGAGACAATCAAAAAGTTTCATGGCATCTTCTAGAAGGACCTTGTCCGGTAGGAAGAATGCACGAGCCACCTCAGGAGGCACGGTCTCGCCTGAGCCCACTGGGGTGACATCCTCCACCTTGGCCACCTTGGGCTCTAGAGGCCCAGGAGGGAATCGCAGACCCGGCCTGGCCACACCACTGCTCTGCAGCTCCCTGGAAGCCTCAATGGGTCTCATGGTCACCTGGGGTCCTGGGAACTGGCTGGTGTGGCCACTGAGATGGCCGTAGGGCCCAGGTGGCAGCATGTGTGCTGTGGGGACTGTGATAAGCAAGGGAGATGGCTTAGTCTCTTTAGGGGTTGGCAGAGGTGCCAGGCCATCTCTGAGCATCTCCATGAAGTTGAGGGGCCCTCCGTCCCACATGAAGCCCAGAGCCTCAGGCACAGGATCTTCCGGTGGAAGGTAATGTGTGAGGTACTGTGGCCCACTGGGGGCCGGCTGGTAGTGGGGATACAGTAGAGGTGGTGGCCCCGGGGCCTTGAGGTAGGATGGGGCCTCCAGCAAGTAGCCACCAGCCAAGGCAGGACCCCCAGCCACTGCCACCTTGTACAGGGATGACTGGCCAAAGTCGGAGGTGGCCCACTCGATGCGGTAGATTCGGGGGTCGAAGAAGCAGCCGCAGGGAGCCATCTGGAAGCCTGTGGGTGGCGGACACCTGAGTGGGATTCCATGCAGCAACCAGGCCATGGGGGGAGGGGGGCAAGCCTCAGGGGAGCCTTGTGAACTGGCTCTAATTACCATTCATCTGGGGAGTCATTGGGGGGGAGGCAAGACAGACAGAAACTGTTGGGGTCCTCTCCTCTGATGCCTCTCAGGGCACCAGTGACCTGAGTTTGGGTGCCCAGGCCTCTCGGAAAGCCTTGCCTAGTGGCAGGTGCTGTCACCAAAGCAGGCTTCAGCCTCGTCTCCAGTGTCACTTTGAAATGTGGCACATGAGTTTAGCTATAGGGGGATGTCTGGGATACAGAGGGGACCCAGGGTCATTTTAGGGTCTCATCTTGGCTCGAGTATGGAGCCTGCTCACAGCAAAGCTCGGGGGCACTGGCCAATACCTGCTGGAGGGGCTGGAAGCACATCCTGGTCCGAGCCGGGGGTCTGATAGTGCAGGTTAGCATTGGCTGTGGACAAAGGCGCCCGGTGGGTGGGGCAGGAGCCCAGGCCCCATGGCCATCACACACCCCTGCCCGCCACCACCATCGTACCTACGGTGGGAAGGGGTTCTGGGCCACCTGGCACCTCAGGGCCCTCCAGGCTCTGCAAGCCGAAGCCTTCCTGGGGTATGGCTGGGGGGTAGAGGGTTTTGGGGTGCTGCATGGGTGAGATAGGCCACCCCGGGGGGGGGGCCGGGTGGCAGCAGAGGCACCTCGGGGACAGAGTCCCTCTGGGTTCTGTTTGCCCCGTTGCTAGGTGGAGGGTTCCAGTCCAGGGCAGGCTCATCACTCGGGTTCCGGGGAAGGGGGAGGGGAGTGGGCAAGAGATGACTCCCTCCACTTCCTGAGCCAGGTCGATGCTGCTGCCTCTATGCAAGTCACACAATTCAAAGTCACAAGGACACTGGCCAGCAAAATGGGACAGCTGGGAGTCAGAAAAAAGTGCAGATGGGGAGGGGACTAGGTACCAGCCAAGAGGAATGGAGGCCACCTCAGGACACCTAAAAAAAGCCAAGCATGATAGACAGTGTATGCCTAGGGTTCCAGGAGTTCAAGGCCAGTGCACACACAGGAGATCCTGTCTCAAAAACCAACAAAATAAAAGAAATTATAGAAGAATAAAATTTATTATCTCTATTGGCTACTTGTAGGCATTGGCTTTGTGCTTGGGCAGGAAGACGAAGCCAGGTGGTACTGGTCCAAGCAGCATCTCACTGTGGGGACAAAAGTGACAGGTTAGGCCTGGGCCTTGCAGCATCAACCTGCAGAGCCCTGGCCAGTAGGTACCTGATTCGAATCCAGTCTGCAGCCTGCTGGCTGGCCATGAGTGTCTCCAGGTGGTCACGGCCTAAGTAGTAGGGCGGCCTCTCATTGATCCTCTGTGGGAGTCGCTCGAGCAGGCCCACGGGCACATACCTGTGGGCCAGGAGGGCAGAGGAGGCAATAAGGCCGAGTAAGGCCTGAGGCTACAATCTCTTACCCCAGCTGCTTGCCTATTAAACGCCTACCTGCAAAGAAAGGAGAGCCACTCAAGAAGGAAGCGCCGGGTCCGCTCCACACCCTGTGTGTCAGAGCCCCAGTGTTCCAAGCCATAGTGTGTGAAGTCCCTCAGGATGTCCAGGCGCTCAGAGGATGAGATGTCCCAGTGTCTCTGCTCTTTGATCTCCGTGAACAGCCAGGGCTTGAGCAAGGCACCACTAAGAGGAAGATGCTCAGTGAGGACCTGGTGCCTCCTAGCTCCAGTCACCTCAACAGCCCGGCCTCACCCACATAGGAGCCCCAGGTGCAGAAAGTTCTAGCATCGCTGTCCCAGCCCAGCTGCTGCTTACCGGGCAACCATGATCCCCGCAACACCTGTCTGCATGGCACAGTTGGCGTCCTCAAAGGAAAGGATGTCCCCATTTCCTGAGGAGACACAGTGGGATCTTGACAGTGGCAGGCCGCATGGACATGGGGATACCATCAATCAGTCTTGAGATTTCCAAGGGACCCAGCATCCTCCCAGTCTTCCCAGCTAAAAGATGTGACCCCGGTGGCTCTGGGTACCTACCAAACAGGGGCATGGGGCTGGCCACCTTGGCACACTGCTCTATGTAGAGCCAGTCGGCTAGCCTGGTGTAGCGCTGTTCTCGGGAACGGCCATGGAGCTGGGGGTGGGGGAGCAGTAATGAGAGGTGAAGGTGGAGGGTAACAGGCCAAGGGGCTCAAGAGGTGAAGGGCAGGAGGGGGCACAGCAAGACAGCAAGACACCAAAAAGAGAGAACAAGGGACTAGGAGAGCCACAAGATGTGACCCTACTGTCCAACACCCACCGTGACCAGTGCAACACCCCAGTCCCGCAGTTCGGGCAGCAGTCGGTGTGCTAGGCTCACACGCTCTTGGACACCTGTGCGCATCTTCACAGTCAATGGTACATCCAACACCTTCGAGGACAAGGGCAGAGGGGAGCAAACAGCAGGACTGGAGGCTACATGGCAGAATCAAGTGGGGATGGAGGAGAGGCATAGTGCTAAAGAGCCCAGGTTACCTCATTCACACCCCGCACGATCTGTTGGAACTTGGCATTGCGATTCATGAGTGCACAGCCGCCACCCTGTGGGACACAGAGACCCTGGTGACCTCCCGAGAAACAGACACTCCCTATAGGCACCCACATATAGCTGAATTGCCTGCCACCCAACTCAGTGTGCTCCATGTCCAGATGGGGAAACTGAGGCATAAGGCCAGCAGAGCAGGATCCCAGGCTTGGCCCAGACCCACCCCAGGCTCCATCACCTTCTTATAGACAAGGTCGATGGGGCAGCCCACATTGATGTCCACGAAGTCCACGTCAATGGTGCGGTTAAGGAGCTCAGCACATTTGGTCATGGTGTCAGGGAATGCACCCTCCAGCTGCACCAGGCAGAGTCTGGTCAGTGACCGGCCCACTGAGGTTATCAGATAGCGGGAAAGCAAGGCCACGGCACTGCTCCCCAACATGCCAACCTCCTTCAGGGCAAACACTGACCTGCACCCCAAAGATGTCCTCACAGGGGTGGCGCTTGAGCAAAGCCCACTCAGACATCTGTCCCTGGAGCAGGTTGGTGCACATGGCCATCTCACCACAGGTCACATCTGCACCAAAGCGCTTGCAGATACGGCGAAAGGGTAGGTTTCCACACTGGCGGAGACATGGACATGGTCAGGCCTCAGAGGTCAGTAAAGCAAGGACACTGGATCAGCAATGCCCCAGGGAACCACTGAGCCATCCACCCCCAGCCACCTCCTACCGTGGTTAAAGGAGCCAGATACAGCTTTCCATTGATGTCTAGCTGAAGGGGAAATGAACACGTCAGGCCTCCTTCTCCCACTGTCTAACATATGTTCTCCTTCCACACACACCCCAGCGGCCTCCCTCTGCTGCTGGCCACTGTACACACTAAGAGAAAAGCTCATCAGTGACTGGTCTTCTGTCTGGAGAGCTTCTATTCAGCCTTTAAAACCCTAGTCTCAATGCCTTCCCCTTCAGGAGCCTTTCATGGTACCCTTTTCTCCCCTATCCCTGACCCTCTGGGCTGTTAGGCTCTGCTGAGACAGACTTGTGGACAACACCAGAGCCCAGCTGCCATGCCTCCACCTTACCCGCTTCTTCTCACATGGCCGCAACCGGATGATGTCCTCGTCTGTCAAGGGGCCACAGGTGGGCACAGGGCTGCCCTGTGGGGTGTTGGCCTCTCCTACAGTGTCTAGTTGGGCATGGCAGCTATCCTGCTTTGGAGTCAACACGGCCAGAGTGGTCTCAGGGACAACAGTGGGCATGGGGCCCTGGATGAGGTGGTACAGGGCCTGCTCAGCTCGCTCGAAGCACACTTGGCGCTTCCGCAGCTGCTGTTGCAGGGCCCTGTCTAGGCCATTGCGCACAGAAGGGAGTTTTGCGCAGCGGGCCACCAGCTCCTCCTGCACCAGGTTCTGACCCTCAGGCCCCAGATGGGCTCCAGCAAAGCGACAGGTCACGCTGTAAGGGCACCGGCCAAAGGTGTCGAAGAGCACGCAGCGGGGGCCTAGGTCTGCCGCTTTGGTCTCCAGGTAGCGCCCCACGTCATGCAGGAAGCGACAACGGTCTCCAAAGGCACATGGAGTGGCCGACTCCTGTGAGGGACATAAAAGGACCAGGAGAGAGAGGGCTGAGTGGCCAGGGTGGGCAAAGCAATGACCCTACCATCTTCATGTCCTGGTTAAGTGTCAGCAGCCCCAGCACGCCTGTTTTACCGGTTCTAGAGCTGAGCAGTGTCAAGATGGACAAAATAAATAAATGCGAGTGTGGTGTGCAGATAGGCTGAAGGCCAATGACTCTGAAGGCAGCACTGTGGACCAAGGCACAGCACTGTTAGGTCGAGTCCTTGTGGGCCAAGGGTCACGTGTATTTGTCACCATAGCATCTGCACCCTTTGACCCAAGCCTGTAGAGCAACCCCTCACCTGGAGGAGGGACGGGCAGAGCCTCTCCTTGTCATAGTGTGCTGGCTTCATGTGGGGCCGGCTTTTGTTTTGGCCACGGGCCCTCTTGGGCACCTGCCTTTCATGGGACTCAACTGCCGCCTCTGTCTTCCCATTCTCCTGCCCGTCTTCCAGGCGGATTCTTTTGGCCCTCGGCTCAGCTGGGTCTCCTGTGGGCGTTTCTTGGCATGCACCCTCCTGCTTGTCTGCATCTAGGTATTCGTGGAACCGTTCTTTGGTGGTTCGGTACCTGCCAGAGAGGGAGAGGCTCGATGTGCACAGGGAAAGGGGATTGGGGGCTAAAGCCAAGCTCACATGCTTCTGGGGCAGGAGGCTTCCACTACTTAGAGCCAGCCAGTTTTCACCTGGGGGGCACCCCAGTGCCAAGGGGACACACCTATTTTACACTTGAACGACTCACTGTGTCCCTGCTCAGAGAACCGCATTGCCTTAAGGGTTACGACACACAAATACCAACATTCTTAGAAGACTAAGAAGGAACTACAAATCCCACCATACTTGGCAGCGAGGCTCAAGCTACCACACATCCCAGAAGGTCTTTCGACCCGAGCCATTTTTTTTTCCCTTGCAGAGACTACAAGCTCCAGCATGCACCTCGGGGCCCTGCTTCGGGTTCCCCAAAGCTGCATATGCGCACAGCAGGCCTAATTGCTTGTGATAACCAACACACGTTACACTCGGGCGTCAGCAGAGGGTAAGTAAAGACTTTGGCGCCTCCGGGATGCCCCTCTCCAGGACGCCGCCACACCTCCCAGGATGCACCACTCGCACCGCGCCACGGACGCCGGGAAGGCCACATCGGCTTTGCAGATGGGCGCCAGCGACTCACTGAGCTTTAATGGGCGCCACCCCCCGTTCGCACGCGCCAACCCCGGAGTCACCGCCACCACCGCTCTCGACTGCCGCCTCCGCAGCCTCCGCCATCAACGCTTCTCACACCGGCTCTGGAGTGTGGCAGGAAAGTCTTCCGGGTCGCGCTTGTCCTCTGGAGCCTACAGAAAAATGCGCACGCTCAGACCACACCAATAATGCTAAGGCGCGCGTGCGCACGGCCGCCTGAGCGGGGGGTGGGGAAGGGGGCAAGGCCGCGTAGGAACCGGAAGTGCCCAAGGGTCCGGGCGGGGTTCATGTCGGTCTCTCGTGGGTCACTGTTGCTTCGTGGAAGTGAGTCCGTGGGGGGTGGGGGGGAGGAGAGAAAGGGGCTGCAGCTCACACTGACCGACTCTGTGCTTTTTTTTCCTTTTATAAACGTGTCCATTATTTTATAATAATAACCACAGCCCGGGCGGTGCTGTGCACGCCTTTAATCCCAGAACTGGAGTGACCGAGTCAGGTGAATCTCTGAGTTCGAGGCCAGCCTGATCTATAGAGCGAGGTCCAGAACAGCCTGAGCTCCACCGAGAAATCGTGTCTCAGAAAACAAACAAAAATCGCAACAGCTTTGAAGGACCAAATGACTTCAGGGGGACACGTTCTCCTTTGACAGTGCCCTTCGTGAGCCACTGTGGCCCATAAACGGGTGACAATTTGTATTATTTTTATTGCGCTGCCTTTTTTTTTTTTTGGAGACAGCGTCTCACTATGTAGCCCAGGTAGGCCTCAGACTCACAGAAATCCTCCAGCCTCTGCCTCCGGAGTTCTGAAATTAAAGGTGTGTGCCAGCATTCATTTGAAAGTGACGTTTACTCATCTATTGGGGGGGGGGGTGTCCTCCTGTGTGCCACACGTATATGGAGGCCATATGACAATTTTGGGGGTTCCCTGCCTTCCCATGTGGGTCCCGGGGATTGAACTCTGTTCCTTCGTCTTGACATCAGGCGCTTCTCCATACCGATCCTACAATTACTATTTTAATAAAAATTTGCTTAAACATATAAGAACGGCACTTGGGTGGATCAGGAGGTAGTGTTTGAAGCCAGCCTGAGCTACATGTCTAAACCAAAGCCAAGTCAAACCAATCAGTAATTATATTCATTTAATTCTTGGAGACAGGGTCTCACTCTGTAGCCCCGGCTGTCCCTCAACGCACGAACTAGACTCTACTGGTTGTATAACATAAGGGGAAACTGAGAGAGGGAAAGGGATTAATTAGCCTAATACCTCAATGGCACAGTTTGCTCCATTGCTCTCTACCGCCCTCACTGGACAAGATGGGAATGACAAGATGCATTTTAAGGCTGAGGCTCCTTTGTACTGTCTACATTGGGTTGTGATAAGGACGCACTCTTGGAAGGGCAACGACAGGGACAAGATCCCTTCCTCAAAAGACTTCGTCCCCTTCTGTGCAAGGCAACCCGGGCTGGTTTCCCGCAGGAGGTGTGACAGCTTAGCAGTTGATAACTATGAGACAGTGCAGACTGTTTACCATGATGTGCAGCATTCATGGTGATGTGAATACAGTGGTGTTGACCCCTTACCAGGAGCTCAGCAGCTAGTGAGAGTTTACTGTCTGCCAGGTCCGGTTCCAATCCTGAGCACAGACTCCATCATCTGGCCTCCATTTCTCCTGCCCCACCCAAGTCCTGCGTCCAAGAATGGCCTACTCCATTCACTTCCAAGAACCAGCCTTATCTCCTTGTCTCCTCGGGGTACACCATTCCACCAAGCACGGGAAGTACAGCCGCCCTTTTCTCCTCTGGCAGTTCCCACACCTAAGTCATCTGGCATCGTGCCTCTGGGAGAGTCTGTGGCTCCCTGAACTGAAGGATCCAGATAATCCCCTGGAGCTACAGCAATCCATCCCCAGGTCTGATCTCAGCTGACACCAGGAAGTGAGGGAGGCAGGCGGCTGTGGCCCTGCTAGCACTTGAGGAGACCTGGGCACCAAGTGGGAGCAGGAAAGACCGAAGGGTCCCACTGCTGCCTCCTCCCATCTTCTTCTCTGTGTGTCTCTTCTATTCTTCCTAGTTGTTTACCCTCAACGATTTTGTTTTCATTTTTTTTTTTTTTTTTTAAAGATAAGATCTCAGGTAGAGCAGGCTGGTCTCCAACTCAGTGTGGCCAGAAATGACCTTGAATTCCTGATCCTCCTACCTCCACCTCTCAAGTGTGTCTGCCACCATGCTTGGCATTCTTTCTCCTGTCTCTCATTTTTGTCTTTTTGTGACAAAGACTCGCTTTCCATTCCAAGGCAACCCCAAACTCACAGCAGTGCCCCTGCCTCATCTTCCCAAATGGCCTGGCTTTACAGGTTTGGCTCCCTCCTTTTCTGTCTCCAGTTCTGTGTCCACCTGGGTACCCCCACCCCCACTTCTGGGCCGCCCCTCCCCCCCTTAGGTCTAGCAGGTGCAGCCCTGGGCTGGGTGCCCACGGCTGGCCTCCCGGATTTGTGTGGCAGATTCCTTTATCTGCGTCTGCAGCTGGGTCCTTATCTCGTGGCTGCAGGTCGGGAGCAGGGGGATTAGAGCAGCCAGGGCCAAGCGGGTTGCCAAGAGCTCAGCATTACAGCAGCTGGCAGCACCTGCAAGTCTGCGCGTGCGCAACACGGCCTGCGAACAAGCCCGCCTCCAGCCCCGCCCACTGTGCTAGGTCCCGCCCTCGAGCTGCTGCCCAGGTGGCCTGCCTGATGCATTTCCCACCTTCCTGACCTCGGCCTCCACCTCTGACCCCATGCTGTCGACGGCTCCCAGGAGAACAGCTCCGGTCCTGTTTTTACCATTCCAGCCTGGATCTGCAGCTTAGCTCCTTCCTGCCGCCCACGGGCTGCTAGGGTCCCTTCTTGGCCTCGGTTTGCCCGTGACACCCCCACCAGAGAGTATGTCAAGTGATGCAGGAGGCCTCTCTGCGTCTCCCAAACTAGGTGTGACAGTCACCCCAAAGTCCCAGAACCCAATATTGGAAACCCTGGAGGGAGGAGCATGGGGATTTCTAGGCCAGCCTGAACTACAGAGCAAAGCCTTGTCAAAGATCAACCCAGTGCTGGTCTCAGAGGGTGGAGCCCCCACTGAAGTCCTGGTTCCATCCCTAGCATCCCAGCACAGGGAACATGTCCCGAGAATCAGGAGTTCAAAGTCATCCTTGACTACATAGCAAGTTCCAGACTCAAAACCAAACCCATACTAGAAGGGAGCCCAGAGGATAATCCTGTCCTATAGAGGGTACCCAAGGCTGGGCCTGGAACACACCTAGGAGCTATTTTACAGATGGCTAAACTGAGACTGGGCAATCTCTTCCATCTCAACACACTGCTGCATGGTGCATGTGAAGCTAATAGTCATATGAGGTGGCCAAGGGGGATAGAGGACACACTGAGTTCCCAGCAACCTCCAACCCCTCTGGGCTGGTCCCTGGGGGTTTCCTCGGGGGGTGGGGGGTGGGGTGTCCATCCTCCAAACAGCTGAACCTGGGCCAATTCCTAACGCTAAGATGGAAACTTCCTCACCAGCCAAGTTCATGTTTTGGCCAGAGTCAGTCCGCCAGCCTCCCAGAGCCTTGGCCTGGGGTCGCCACCCGAGAACAGAGTGCTTCCCCTTGGGAATGATGGCCTCCAGGAAAGGTCAGGCCGGCTCTGGAGGTGGGGGAAGGGAGGAGTGGACAGCAACCTGACATTCTGCAAAGTCCACAAGACACAGACTCTTGCTGTGTGACCTGGAGCCTGCTGCATGACTTCTCTGAACCTCAGGTTTCACAACCACCTGTTGATTACCAAGCAGGCTGGTGGCAGGGCAGGCTGTGGCTGGTGTTGCTTGGAGATGCAGGGATAGATACAGAAGGAGAATGAATTCCAGCACAAGGTGGGTGGGGGCTCTGAACTCAGGCCGCCATCATCTCTACCCAGGCAGGGCTCCGCATCCTAGTTGAAATGGATCAAAGAAGGGGACTGCGTGTATCTGTACATCTTTGAACCTCAGCTGCCCCAGGTCTAGGCTCACAGGACACCAGATGCCACCCCACATTTGTCCCCATGCTGTGAGAGGTTCAAATGTTGACACTGGTCCCTTGTCCTACACAGCCTGCATCTGGGACAAGAGTCTAAACATAAAATACTGTAAACACTGAAGCCTAGCAGCCCTGAGGTCAGCCCCCTAGATGGCTGTGACCCTTCTCCAAGGGGGGTGACATCAACCAGCCAGTCTCCATGGAGCATATCCCTCACCCAACAAGATCCCAGTGGGATCAGCCTCAGCTGGTGTAGAGAATTCTAGAAGAATTCTGATGCTGTGTGTGTGTGTGTGTGTGTGTGTATGTGTGTGTGTTCCAGTTCTCAGCTGAGGTGTGACTCACAGAGAATGACAGGACATCTGCTACTTGCTGTCTGGCTAAAGGGGTGGCAGAATGTGTGGGTGATCTGGAAGGCTATTGGGATAGATGACACTTGTATTTCTGGTGTGACCACGTCCAGCCCTGAACAAGGGAGCCACTTTGTATATCTGAGTCTGATGAGATTCCCCGTAAGTGTTTGTAACAAACCATGTGTCCCAGAAATGAGGTCATAGGTGGGTGCATGTTCTGTGTCCCCACCTTTTGCTCCTGTCTTGCCTGATGGTGTCAGCTCTACCCTTGCACCCCTATCCCAGAGGAAGAGCCCAGACTTTCAAGTTGCTGTTGCCAAGACAACCATTTTATGAGCGTCCACATGGTGGGCACATGTGTGTGTCCTGCTCCCCATGTGTCTGCCTGCCCCACCCCCAATCACGGCTGGGCCGGGTGAGCAGAGGTGGCCACAGGATGGCTGGTGACAGCTTCATGGGGACTGGCCCAGTAAGGGTGGGATCTGGCTAGCTCTGTATGCAAGGAGGCCCTGGCTTCCCGCACCAGCCCCCCACGTGTGATATGCGTGTGCCTGCAGGAGCTGTGGGGTTTTCTTGCACATGTTTTATGCTGTGTGTGTCTGTGTGGGCTTTTGCACCAGTGGCAGGTGTGACAGAGGAGACAGGGAGCAGCTATATTGTTTGTGTGTTTTGCCTGGTGCAGCTCTGTGTGTGTCACCTAGTACCAGGCTGTAGCCAAACTGAGTGTGTGTGCAGAAGTCTCAGGGGAGATCCTCTGTGTATAAAGTCAGTGTGCCTTTGGTATGTACAGAGCCTACAGTTAAGTGTCCTGCTGTCAAAGCTCTGTGTGTGCTAGCACGTGCTCACCAGGTATCCAGCTCTGAGTGACAACAGGGATGGGAAAGATGTACCTTCATGTAAAGCACAAGTTGGAAAGGCCCATCCTGAATGTCCCATCTCCTCATGCCAGGCCCTTACCCATCTCCCCCATGCTAAGCCCTCACCTGTCTCCCTATGCTAGGCCCTCACCTGTCTCCCCATGCGAGACTCTCATCTGTCTCACTTATGCTAGGCCCTCACCCCATCACTCCTGTGTGTGCCAAGCCCTTGCCCCATCTCCCTTGTGGCACACCCTCATCCCATCTCTCTTGTGCCAGGCCCTCACCCATCTCCTACATGCCAGGCCCTCACCCGTCTCTCCATGCCAGGCCCTCACCCATCTCCTCCAGGCCCCTGCCCCACCCCACCTTCCCCATTTTCCCCGTGCCACACCTTTGCCCCATCTCCCCCACCCATACTCTCACCCCATCTCTCTATCCCATCCCCGCCATGCACACCCTGACCCTGTCCTCCACCTCACCCCTGCCATGCCCTGGGCCCTGGGAAGCTGCAGACGCAGTAAGGAATCAGCTGAACACTGAACACACAGGTGACTTTCAGAGTCTGCTGTTCTGACCCACCGAGTCAAACAAACCTTCATTACCAACTGTACCCTACATGCACATGAGCACAAACTCCACCCGCGTGGGGGTTCCCCAGTGTAGGCCCTTGAGAAGGGGTGGGGTTGTTTAGGAGGTTGGTCTTGAAAAGGCTTCTGGGATAAGAGGACCTTAAGTCAGTGGCAGATGGCAGCTAAGGGAGCTGAGGAAGAGCTGGCAAGGGATGACGAGGGCGGAGCCACAACCGTGGTTTCTCAGCAACTAGGTGTGGCGGGGGCGTGGCCACAGATGGTCTCGCCCCACCCACCCACCTCCGAGTGACTGAGCTCCGCTAGGCGGCGCTTGCGGATCGCAGGTGGTGGAGGGGTAGGGTGTAGTGGTTTGAGTGATCAAGTCCCAGATAGGGTGCTTTTGGGAGGGAAGTCATTTATAAAAAACGGGGGCCCCCACGGTGCTCTGGGGGCAGGATGGTGGGAAGCGTTGATGGGCTTAGTTCATTGTGGACAACAGTTTCTTCAATCCTACATAATCTAGGGTGTCTGAGAAGAGATTGAACTCCGTTTCCCTGGAAGGGTTTTCTTGGAAGGGATAGAGGGGTGGGCATAGGGGTGGAGAGGACTTGTGACATGTGAGGGGACCATGGGTGAGTGCAGAGTGGCCTTTGGTTGGGAGGGAGGGTCACGGGGGAGGCTCTTGGGCTTCGGAGCTCCGGAACAGCAATGGAGGGGGTGATGCTGTAGAGGTTCTCCCTCATTGGTAGTTTGGGGGAGCTAGATGGGAAGTTGGAGACATGGGGCCGGAACGTGCAAAGTTAGTGAGGACTAGATTCGGGGCGCAAAGTCTCAGGAGGAGTGGATCGACCGATTGATAGATCAGTGTGGCTGTTTAGGGCCTCCCACGTTCCTGCCACCTGCTCTCCCGGAGCGCCCCTATTGCTGTAGGCAGGACGAGGGCGGCTCCCTAGCCCGGGAAACCCTACGCCACGCCCACGTCCACGCCTCCAGGAAGGCCACGCCCCCTCGAGCCCAGCCGGCCTGAGGTGCGCGGCGGGAGCGGAGGGAGAACGCGCGGTGGCTTCGTCCGTGTGCCCTGCGCCCGGCGCTCCTCGCGTGGCCCCGCGTCCTGAGCGCGCTCCAGACTCCCACGCGCGCCGCCCCGGGGTTCACTGATCCCGGCGAGCCCTGGGAAGACAGAGAAAGAGAGGCCAGGGGGGGAACCCCATGGCCCGGCCCGTGTCCCGCACCGTGTGCGGTGGCCTCCTCCGGCACGGGGTCCCCGGGTCGCCTCCGGTCCCCGCGATCCGGATGGCGCAAGCAGTGGCTGGGGCCGGGCCGGGCTCGGGTGGCCGGAGGAGTCACCACTGACCGGGTCATCTGGAGCCCGCGGCAGGTAAGCGGAGTCCTGGGGTGCAGTATGGGGGGGGGGGTCCCCAAGTTCCCCCTCCCAGGTCACTCCCGGGGTCCGTACACGATAGAGTGCGCTCTGGGCTCCTACGACCCCCGGTGCCTGTCGAAGGCTGCTGGACCTGCGGGCCCCCGTGAGCGCCCCGTCGGTCAGGGAGAATGGAGTAGGGGGACTTCGTGGTCACAGGAAACCCTGGGAGGGGAACCAGGCACGCAGCCCTGCAGCGCACAGAAGTAAACAGTCAGGGGCGCATTCTCTGCGCTCCCGGGGACACCGTGTCCTCCCCGGTAAGGGCCGGGCCACTGGGCTCCTGAATCGCTGTTCAGCCACAAGAGGGCGTGGGGCTCTTTGGAGGAGGGGGGGTCCCTTAAGGGCAAAGCTCAGATTAGAAACAGGGGTGTTTTCCCCACTTTCCGAGTTCTTGTTCCAGATTATCCCCAGATAACTCGGTTTATTGGTGAGAAGTCACCAGGCCCACCCAAGGTTGCTGCAGAGAGTGGACAGACTTCAGGTGGGACCGGAGGCAGAAATCCTGAAGCCCAGAGTAGATTCTGAGATGCGGAGTGTGTGTGTGTGTGTGTGTGTGTGTGTGTGTGTGTGTGTGTGTAGAGGTTGCCACCTGTCTGGCTCACTGGGTCTGGCTGGGGAACTTCGAGGGGGAGTGCTGGGAACTGGGAACTAGACCCCTGGGTTTCTGTCCTACCGCCTTCTGTTCTGGGACACCCTTTGTGTGTCAGCGCCCCGGGCTGAGGAAGCCCCATGGGGTGTGACTGGCAGGATGTCAGTAGCGGGTAGATTCCAGCCTGACCAGCTTGTCCCACCCCAGCCCCTAGCCCTGGCCCTGCTCAACAATCCCTCCTGCTCTTTCATCCGGAACCCGGATCTTGAGCCCGCTGCAAACCCCTATGCAACCACAAAGGGCTGGCTGTACCAGGGAGAAATGCCACCTCCTCAGTGGGTACCCCACCTCAGCCGGGCATCTTGTCCCAAAATGCTACCATCCTGTTCTCAGAATTAAATAAAAAAAACAATCACACAAACTCGGAGCCAGGCACCCAAAACAAAACCCAAAACCAAAAAAACAACACAAAAGCCAGAGATGTTTTCGACAAATGTTTGCCTGTGCCTCTAAGACAGAGGCAGACACACTGGCATCCTCCGACGTGGGACTAGGTAATGAGCAGAGACTCTGGAAGAGCAGGAGACTCAGGGAAGACTTCCTGGAGGAGGCATTACAACCAGGGCTGGGCAGGATGAGTAGGAGTTTTGTAAATGGGGAAGAAAAAGACAGTGCTTGGCTTGTTTGGGGACATCAGGGTGACCCAGTGGTGGGGCGGGGGAGGGGGGAGGAAAGAGAACGTCCTGGAAGGTTGACAAAGGCAGGATGGGGAATAAGTATGGCGCCTCTCGCCGGTTGTCACAGCTACTCAGGATCTGGAGGCAGGAGCATCAGGGGTTCAAGGTCAGCCTTGGCTACATAGGGTCCAACCTGGGTTACACTGACTCAAAAGAGAGATGAGAGATGCAAAATAAGTCAGTGAGACCGGAGCTCTCCGTGATGACCACGCAGCCTGTGACGCCAGCTCTGGGGTCAACGCCCCAGCACTTACCTTGTTCTCACAGGTGTATTTAAAATAATGAAAAGAATTCCTTTAAAAGGTCAATAAATAAACAGAATAAGAGAAAAAAGAAAATGCCAGGCCGCCTAGACTCCTAGTTCTCATCTAGGGAAACTAAGGCCCAGACGTACTCCCATCTCCCATCTGGAGAAACTGAGGCTTAAGAGAACAAACACCTTTATCTAGGACCAGAGTCCAAACTTTGAATTTGAGAAGGAGAGAGAAAGCAAGTCCCCTTTCTCCCCACCCTGTTACTGTCGCACCGGGGGCCTGCCTCAGTTTCCCTTCCAAGCCAGATGGTTAGGACTCTAGGGGGTGACTCTTCCCAGCCGCCCTCAGGGCCCTGCGCCAGGGGCTCAGCCCGCATTAGCCTGATCCGGTTATGCGCTGGCCTCCTGCTCACAAACCATCCCCTGAGCTGGCACGCACTGCTGTGCTGTGTGTCCTGTCGGGGAAAGTCCACCTTTCTGGTCCTGCCTATCGTGGGGTGGGTAAGGGGTGGAGGGAACAGGGAGTAACAGGGTGGGAAGGAAAGGGGCTTCCCAGCGGAGGCTGCAGAGTCGCGGGGAGTCCACC
>JADRCH010000200.1:1045424-1130353 GCA_019843965.1 Rhynchomys soricoides
GCAGACATACACATGAAAATAAAGAAATCTCTTTAAGTGGGGGAAGGGGCACTGAAATTGGGGTTTTGAGGTATGAGCAGGAGTTTGGTCAATCAGGCATCACACAGGCTCTAGAGGTGCAGCAGCCCTGGGGTTCTTGCCCCCTCTCTCGACTAGGAGGGAGTGGCTGTGTTCCCCCCTCAACCCATCAAGCCCCAAATGCCTCCCCAGGCCACAGCCCCCACAGCTCATCGGAACCAGCTGTGCTCCGCAGATGTTGTTGCTTTGCCCCCAGATGTGTGTCCCGCCAGCGAGTGAGGCCCTCAGAAGGAGGTGAGGACCCAGGCTCCGGGAGGCCTCAGTTTCCCCATCTGGAATCACTAAGAAACCATAGACTGGGGAAAACTGTTAGTGCTGATGGGAAAACTGAGGCATGGACTCTGGAAAGCATAGGTCTGGGAGTCCCTCCTTCCCCTGTGCCCCCATAATTTTCTAACTTGAATGACTCCCCAGACCGCAAGCGGTAGCACATATCACACCAGCACTCAGGAGGTGGAGGCAAGAGAGTCAGGAGTGCAGGGTCACCCTCAGCTACATACTTGGCCTACAGGAAACCCTGTTGGTTTCCAGGAGTGAGCAGGCTGAGAAACAAGTTCAGAAAACTGAAATTAAGACCCCCGTCCCCCGCACCTTTTGGCTCTTGATTGAAGATGGGGAAACAAAGTCACCATGGAACGGCAGTGGGGTGGGGCAGTTGCCATGGAGACGGGGCAAGACAAGTCTCCTAGTCCTAGTGGCGGAACCAAGCTTTGAAGGATGAATAGGAGTTTGCTGCTGCTGCGGTTAGGGCTCAATTCCAGGCCCTGGCTACTAGCCAGGCTGAGCACCATGGTGCCAGGGCATGCGCACACCTCCTCTGCATACACGAGAGGGTCTACTGGACATAACTGCAGATGGGGAAACTGAGGCTAGGAGGAGGGAGGAACAGGAGAATATGACCCTGGGCAGAACGCTTGCCAGGATGTGTTGACCCTTGGCCCCCTTCCAGGGGCCTCTGCGCACCTACGTCACCCCCCCCCAAGATACCCCCCGCCCCTTCCGTGCCAGACACAAACCAGTCGGGTGACCCCAGACAGAGGGGCCATTGTTCATGAGTTCAGAGCTCAGCTGGGGGCTCACAGTCTGAGACCACTGGGTGGGTGCAACCGGGCCACCCCTGGTACTGACATTTCCGCTGTCACGCTTCCTCACAGAGCCCAGAGAGGAAACTGAGGCACTGCCTCCAGAGGAATGATAATAAGGGAGTGAGGGCAGTCATGCCAGGACAGCTGACTCCTGGGCCGCAGACACGGAGGACACGGGTTTGGTTTCCAGCACCCACGGGCAGTTCACAGGCCCCTGTCACTCTGCCCTGGAGACCCCATGTCCATTCCTGGCCTCCATGGGCAGCGCACATGTATGGTGGGAGGTCCCAGCAGTCATGTGATTTGGACTTGAGTTGAATTCATAGTGGAGCTTAGGCAAACCATCGGCGCCCAGTAAATGTCAGACAAGGACAAATGCACGCATGGTTTACTGGGACAATGGATAATGGAGTCTTGAAGCCTCAGTATACAGTTGGTACTCAATAACCAAGTGGGCCGGGGCTGCAGACTGAACCCCGGGTCCAAGCAGGGAAGGAGGATCAGCCTCTGATACACAAAGAGTTTCAGCCCAGCTTAGGCTAAATCTCAAAAAGAAAAACAAAACAAAAAATAGCCAAACCAGATGCTGCTGACCATGGCGAGCCTCTACCTGCTCTGTGCCTCAGTTTCCCCAAATGTCTCCTGTGTACTCAGCATCAAGCCTGGTACACAGTTGGCACCTGTGTTGGGGCCATGCAAATTGAATGCAGATGTTTTCCAGACCACAGCACACTGGGTAAGATGGGAGGTGGCCTAGCCTCAGGGAACATGGGCACTGGTCGGGAGTGTTTGGGTGCTTAGACACATCCTGTGTCCAGTGAGCAGGAGTACTAATACCTTGATGGAAGAGATGCAGCCTGGTAGGGAAAACTAAGGCACACAGTAGGTTACCAGAGGTAAAGTCCACCTCCTGGATCACCTCCTGCTGTCACCCTCTCCCTGCCTGGGCCACCTATCCATTGCTAGGACACGACAACCACCCTCAGCCTCAAGGCCTTTGCACCCACTATTGCTCCAAATGAAATACCCACTGTCCACCCTCCGCGCGAACACCCACCCTCCACTATAATCTCCCCGCAGGCAGAGGCCCAGAATGAGGCGCTGGAAGGCGGCGGCCCTGGTGTCGCTCATCTGCAGCTCCCTGCTGTCTGTCTGGATGTGCCAGGAGGGTCTGCTCTTGGGCCACCGCCTGGGACCCGCGCTCGCCCCGCTGCGACGCCCTCCACGCACCCTGGATGCCCGCATTGCCCGCCTGGCCCAGTGTAAGCCCCGCCCCTGGAGGGAGGGGGACTTCTTGGATAGGGTGGGTTCACCCTCCAGTGGGGGAAACCAAGGCTCAGGCGGTCAGAGGCAGTCGTGGAAGCAGTTACCCAACACTGACCAGAGAAGTTGTGGCAGGCTACGCGTGGAACGCTGAACCCCTTAGCTTTGGGGGTGTGGTTTTTTACTTGATTTTTTTTTTTTTTTTGACAGTGTCTCATGTAGCACAGACTAGCCTCAAACTCAGAGTACCAGATGATGCCCCTGAAGTAATCCTCCTGCCTCCGGAACCCCCTCAGTTCTGCACACCCATCAACTACAGACAAGTGGGGGGTAGGGGGGAATGGCAGCCACCGGAATGCTGGAACCAGGGTGTAGGTCCCCGCTACTCAGGACTATGCCTGCGCAGCGCGGACCAGCGCCCTCGCGACTCAATCCCTTGTCTCTTTCTTCCCGCCACAGATCGCGCTCTGTTGCAGGGCGCCCCCGACGCGGTGGAGCTTCGAGAACTATCTCCCTGGGCTGCCCGTGTCCCGGGGCCGCGCCGTCGAGCGGGTTCCCGGCGTCGGCGTGCGCGGCCGGGCGCACGGCCGTGCGGGCTGCGTGAGCTCGAGGTGCGCGTGAGTGAGCTGGGCCTGGGCTACACGTCGGATGAGACCGTGCTGTTCCGTTACTGCGCAGGCGCGTGCGAGGCGGCCATACGCATCTATGACTTGGGCCTGCGGCGCCTGCGCCAGCGGAGGCGCGTGCGCAAAGAGCGGGTGCGGGCGCACCCGTGCTGCCGTCCGACGGCCTACGAGGACGAGGTGTCCTTCCTGGACGTGCACAGCCGCTACCACACGCTGCAAGAGCTGTCGGCGCGGGAGTGCGCGTGCGTGTGACGCTACCTCACGCCCCGACCTGCGAAGGGGCCCTGCTGACCCTCGCGAGAACTGAATTCACATAAAGTGTGGGAACTTGAGTGCTTCTGGTCATTCATGCTCTCTGGGATCAAGGGTGTGAATGGGGGTTGTCCAAGGGAGGCATGGTTCCTGGTGGCCTAGGAGAAAAGGGAAATAGATGTGAACAAAGAAAAGGCAGTCATGGGAAATGGCCTTGCTGAATGAACCCACGGAAAGTGATGCATATGGCCATGTGGGCCTGCAACCAAGGCACTGGACAGATATACAGGAGAGGCCAAGGATAAAGTTCAGGGTTCACCATATGTCTTGGGATTTCTATTGCTGTGTGGAAACCCCATGACCAAAACCAAGTTGGGGAGGAAAGTGTTTATTCGGCTTATTCTTCCATATCACTGCCTCACCACAGGAAGGCAGGGCAGGAATCTGGAGGCAGGAGCTAATGCAGAGGCCTGAAGGGTGCTGCTTAGTGGCTTGCTCAGCCTGCTTTCTTACAGAACCCAGGACCACCAGCGCAGGGATGGCACCACCCACATCAATCACTAATGAAGAAAATGCCTTACAGCTGGATTTCATAGAAGCATTTCTTCAACTGAGGCTCCTTTCTGGGATGACTCTAGATTGTGTCGAGTTGACACACAAATCGGGGTAGGACACCCTCTGAGACCACCCACACATTGCTATACCATACAAAGAGACAGGTGGGTGTTGGAGAGGCTGCTTGGCAGTTAGACAACCAGCTGCTCTTGCAGAGGACCTGGGTTTGAATCTCAGCACCCACATGGCAACTCACAGTCAGTGATTCAGCTCCAGAGTGACAGCCCCTTCTGTCCTTGGGCACCATATGTCTATGGTGCGAACAAAACATACATAGTGACAAAATGTCCATCTTTTTTTTTAAGAGAGAGAAAGAGTAAATACACAGTAAGGAGAGTATAGAAAAGATGATGCCCAGTGTGGTTGGCCAAGTTTGTCCTTCCAACCCTGGGTCACGACTTTTAGACCAGCCTGGGCGGCACAGTGACCAGCTAACCTGAGGGCCTGTCATCTCTAGACAACTGGAGCCATGTCTCCTTCCCTAGCTAAAAATACTCTCTTCTCCCTACCCACCTCCTCATGGGGACAGGTCTGGGGTGGGTGCCAGCCCCATCCAGCATCAAGCTGGCACCTGCCAGGCATGGCTGAGTCCCCAAGGATCTTAGTCCTGCATCTCTAAAACCTTAGCTGGGAATGTAAGGGTGGGGTATACCATAGACTGGGGTTCAGGTGGGGATGGCCTTGGTGTGTCATCTTGATGCCTGGCTGGCCTTGAGGGTACTAGGGAGTGTTGGGTTCCCAGAGATAGGGATGGAAGGTCTGTGGGTCCCACAATGGAGAATGGATGGCAAAGGGTGCTGTGTGACAAGAGTTTTCCTGGGGAGGTACAACACAGCACACACACACACACACACACATCCACTCTCCCCAGGTAGGGAGCCTATGGTGGGTCCTAGTATGGACACCACCAACATCCAGTGTGGTGCCATGAGTTTTATTGGGGTCACTGACAGGCAGATGCATGAGGGGTCACATGCTGAAGCAGAAATGACTCAGAGACAGCTGCATCACCAAGGCATGAGTGACAGCTCAGAAAGCTGGGAACCTGATGCTCATTGCACAGCCTGAAGGCAGGGCGTCAGGATGCAGACCATCCTTTCCAGTGCCTCAGTTGGTCTGAGCATCTTCCAGGCAGATCAGCTTTCTGAGCTCAGCTTTTATTGCTCACTTTGGCAGGGAGGGGCTGACTGAAGCTGGTTGGTTTCAGGGACTTCCTGAAGCTGTTTTAATGTCCTGCTTCAGGAGCTTTCTGCAGATGGAATATTTCAATATCAGAGGAAAGTGATATTGATGGCAGTTTAACAGGAGCATCATATCCATCCAATAAAACCATAGACATTTCTTCCCTGTCAGGGCCTAGGACTTCTGCATCCACAGGTTTGATCCTGTCAGTACCAGATGTGAACTAGTTCTGTGAAGCATCTCTTAAGTTGGATCTGAAGGTTGTTGGTCTCAACCACAACAGCCACACCATTATTGTACATGGCATGTGGTGTCTCAGCAGGCAGAGTCCTGAGCTGAGCAGCAATGTTGGTGCCGGCTCTCTACCAGCAACCTGTGTGACCTCCCCACCTCTAGCTGTGAAAGCCAGCCAGCAGGGTGAGAGTTTCCAGGTCAGTCTCAGCTTAATTTCTCCGTGTCCTGAAGTCACAATGTGCGCATGTGGTGTCTTCAGCAGTGAGGTCTACTCCTGGGTTAGAATCAACAGCAGCAGCCACAGCCTTTATGTTTGGGGACTCAGGGCACTCCCTGGCAACAGCTCATGGGGGTAGCCCACCCTCCCACTCCCCCACACTGGAGTCTTCATTCAGTAACCCTATGGCTTTGCAGAACATAGGATTTGTTCAGGACTTAAATCTTTAGTTATTTTCTTGAACCATTTTTCCTTCTAGTTAACCCAGCCCTGGCATGGTTGTGAAGCAGGTGGAAGTGTCATTGTACCTGGGTGTCTCATCTGCAGGACACTCGGGTTGGCATTACATCATCTATATAACCTTGTCCAGAGGATGGGCTGGACATAGCAACATCCCATAACAAATGGTGGGATCACAAAGACAACAACAATGAGGCGCTATCAAAGTCTATTGTCCTCTGTGATGGGAGTGAGCCCAGAAGTTCACAACTAAGGAGACATGGAGTTGAACAGAAGCATGGGAAATGTCCATTCATTTGTATCAGTCATTTCCCTCAGAGATCATGGTTGGGGGAAAGCATGGTCAGGAGGCTCTACTTAGCTCCCTGCTGCCCTCTGAACCTTTGGTTTGAGTGTCCTGGAGCTCTTCCTGAGCCTCCCCACAGATCTTCATGTCTGATGAAATCAGGGCGCCTGACTAAATCCACTCAGACATGTCCAGGGCCAGAGGGCACAAGGCCCTGCTGTCCCCCCAAGCACCTCTGGCTCCCTGGGTCACACCAGCCCAGGTTGGCACAGCAGACATAGATTGGTCACCTGTGTTCTCTCATGCTCCCAGCGTGCGGGGGGGGGGGGGGTGGGGTGGGGAGCATCTGTCATTCCCTCCTTAGGAACTCCATCAGACACAGGTCCTGACACATTTCTCTTTGAGGAATACAGACTTCCTCATCAGCGTTGCTGATTGTTCATTTTGTTCTCTCTCAATATTCGGCTGTTCTTTACATGCCAGTCTAAGTCGCTGAGATCTGCCAGCACCATTCCTGCTTCATAAAGCTATCGGTTGTTCCTCTCCACAACCCCCAGTAGGCTCAGCGGGGCCTTTAAAGCTGCAGACCTGCTCCGCAGCCCCACTGGGTCAGCCTTTTCCTTAATCTGCTGTGAACACAGTTCTGCCTGGCCCAGTGAGCTGGAGTTCAAACCGTTCCGTTCCCCTTCTCTCTGGTCCCCTCAACAGCACCTGCCCCTCCTCTATGGTCCTCCAGACCATATATGTGGGACCTTAGATGGAGATAACCAAGTGCCCATAATGGCATTGATAAGCCAGTCCCTCGGGGACTGATTTATGGTCTCATGTTGGCAACCTTTGCCTAAAGGTGGAATGGGAAGTCACGTGGCTCTTTCCCTGACTCCACAGCCCCCAGACTGCTGCCATCCACTCCCATGAGCATGGCCTCAGGCTTCCCTCAGTCCCATCAGTGCAGATGTTGTGCATACCGGTGCTGGGCATGGTTAATGCCCCATCTGCAGGCTGGATCACACATGTTCTCTCTTTTCTATTAAAGGTCAGACCTGCGGGCATTGTTTGTTGCTTTTGCCATGTCCCCTTCCTCTTCACTCCACCCCTTCCCATGGTTCCAAGTTCTTGGTTCCTAGGAAGGGCTTTCAGCACTGATGTAACTAACATCTTGTTTTTTCCTTTTGGCCTGAAGCCTCAAGCAACACACACACACACACACACACACACACACACACACACACACACATCCATTCTCCCCAGGTAGGGAGCCTATGGTGGGTCCTAGTATGGACACCACCAACATCCAGCATGGTGCCATGAGTTTTATTGGGGTCACTGACAGACATATGCATGAGGGGTCACACGCTGAAGCAGAAATGACTCAGAGACAGCTGCATCACCAAGGCATGAGTGACAGCTCAGAAAGCTGGGAACCTGATGCTGGCATGTAAAGACCATCCTTTCCAGTGTCTCAGTTGGTCTGAGCATCTTCCAGGCAAATTGGCTTCCTGAGCTCAGCTTTTGCTCACTCTGGCAGGGAGGGGCCTAGTGAAGCAGGTCAGTTCCAGGGACTTTCTTAAGCTATTTTGTTCAACTTTCTGCTTTAGGAGCTTCCTGCAGAGCGGAATATTTTGTCTAGAAGGAAATTACACCCAGCAAAGGGCGAGACCATTTTGATCTCAGCTTGCTATGGCCCTGGCATCTGCAAACACTTGGGATGGGTTTTTCAGGAGTGTCTGTCCCTGTCCAGCCTTCCCAAAGATCTGTGGGCTGAGAACATGCACCCCTTCACCAGAGTAAACACTCCCAAGACCACCCTTCTTCATGCAGACCAACTCAGCAAGGCTTCCCAGGTGCCCTGCAGGGATTCATGGTGCTGGCCCCAGCCCATGGGTATTCTCTAGGGAAGAGAGGTTGAAGCCAGGGCCCTGACTGGGTGCTCTATCCAGCTGCCTACAGCCTTCTTGAGGCAGGAGGAGTGAGGAGATGGATTTCCCACTCAGTTTCAGCTGAATCAGCCAATGGTAGCCAAAACACCAGAATCTTCACGTGCTGTGGAAACCCTTTAGGGGCTGCTCCTGGCCTCAGCTTCTCCAGTGTTGTCAGAACACAGAGTCTCAGAGTTGATCTGGGAGTCCAAAGCTGTACTCCTTGAGACTCCCTTGCCCAGGTGGGTGTGTGTCCCTGTGCAAGGGAAAGCAGCCCCCACCCAGGCCTGCAGAGACCTTGGCTTCCTGTCTCCCACCCACTTCCAACATGCCAGCCAGACAGTGGGGTGGAACCCACCAGGAGATGGAAATGTAAACAGAGTGTCTCCCACAGCCTCAGCTCTGCACCCAGGCTCAGGCATCACACAGGGCCACCCAGAAGGCCTAGTGTCTCGATTACACCCACTCCCAGGTTCTGTTGTTGCCAACGGTCTCCAGGAGCCCAGGATGGCCTCAAACTCTATGCAGAGGAGGGTGGCTATGAAGCTTTGGTCATCCTGCCCCATCTCCCAGGTGCTGATGACAGCTGTGCCCCATTGCTCTCAGCTGAGTGGGCACTGGGGACAGAACCCATTTCTTAGCAGTCCTGTGCACTTCCCCAGTGAAGGTGATACCTTCTTGAGCCTCAACCCCTCAGCCTGCTTTCCTGCTGAAACACCTTGGCTGAGTGGCCCACCTGGTGTGACAGGCAGCCTGGTCCCTTTTTTCACCGCTACTCAGCCTGACCAGGCCATCTTCCTGGAATTCATCCCCCGGGAACATCAGTTTTCAGAGACAGCAAAGCTAGAAGCTGACTGACCAGTTTTACGCATGTGCACAGAAATGGAGAGAGAGCACGTACAGAGGCTTGGGATCTTTGTTGGTAGATCTCCACCATGCGTTTTGAGGCAGGGCCTCTCACTGACAATGCAGCTGCCAACTGAGTAAGACAGACTGGCCAGCGAGCCCAAGGATCTTCTTTTCTCTAGCTCCCAGCATGGGAACTCAGTCATGTTTTGCCATACATGGCAGTTTACACAGGTGCTGGGGATCTGAACTCAGGTCTCTTTGTGGGCCATGGTATTTACAGTGAACTGGGATGGTCCCCAGTCTCCTCTCCTCTAGAGTGACAACCATAGGTGACACCAGGCACATGCAAGTCCTAACATCCCTAGGGGAAGGACACATGATCACCCATCTGGACAGCTGTGACAGATCCAGCCCCACCACCTCAGGAGTTAGTTTGTGTCATAAACACCACAAGCAATTGAGGCAGACCCACCAGTGGGAAGGACCCTGGGGAGTCAGGTGGCTTCTGAGCAGCATGTGTCAGAAGCAGATAAAGGAGGTGTGCCTTAGGGTTTCTATGGTTGTGATACAACAGTGTGACCAGTAAGCGACTTTGTAGGAGAGGAATTACTTCAGCTCCCATGTTTCAAATCACATGTCATCATCCACAAAGTTGGGTCAGAAATTCGGACAGACTCCTGGAGGTAGGAGCTGATGCAGAGGCCGTGAGGACTGCTGCTTACTGGCTTGCTCTCATGACTTGCTCAGCCTGCTTTCTTATAGAATCCAGGACCACCAGCCCAGGGATGGCTCCACCCACAATGGACTGGGTGCTCCTTTATGAACCATCAATAAGAGAATGTGCCCCAGACATGCCACAGGCCAATCTGGTGGTGGCATTCACTCAATTGTGACTGTCTCTACTCAAATAACTCTAGCTTGTGCCAAGTTGACTTAAAACTACCCAGCAGAAAGTGTCTGTCACCCAGGAGCGACCCCCCCCTCCCAGTGGCACACCACCTCAGCACTTGGAAAGAAAGTAGATGAATCAGATCCAAGGGCATCCTCAGCTACAGAGTAGGTAGGAAGCCAGACCCAGACTCAAAGAAACAACCAGGAAACCAAATTAAAAAAAAAAAATCACAGAAAAAAAAGAGAGAGAAAAAACAAGAACATGCTGCCAGCCCCTTTGTTAGCAAGAAGCTCCAGGCAGGGGGATGGATGGTTTTGGAATTCCTCTGTTGCCTGTTCCTTGTCAGGCCGGTTTCTGTCTTTGGGCTCCTCCTTGCATCCTGTGTACTTTTGCCTGTGGCCACAATGTGCAGGGGCAAGAGCAGTGAGCATAGCTAGCCTTGTGCTCTTTAGAAAACTTGATTGCCATGTAACCCAGAATGGTCTGGAATGCCTGCTTCTCCTGCCTCGGGTTCCCAAATACAGGGGTCACCACCACATCCAGAGCCTCCCACTGAAAAAAAAAAAAAAGCTTAAATTTCGAAATTAAAACGTTTCAATCTCAAAATGTTTCCCCATGAAACCAACTTTTGTATAAGCCCATTTATTTCCACCAAAGGGAACGTTAGCATCCAAACGGACGTTTCCTAAAGCATAAATATGCACCTCAGCTCTCAAGCACTCTGCTTGAAAGAAGGGAAGGGGCAGTGGAGGGAGGGCTCAGCCTGAGTTTGATCCTTGGGTCCCACATGGAAGAGAACCAAAGCCTGCAGTTGACCTCTGCCCTCCATACTTGTTTACACATACATAATGCACGCACACAGACCTGCACATACACACACATAAATGCATGCATGCACACAACTCACATAAAGGCACACAAAACGCACACATGCATGCACATACAATAAATAAACATACTTCTAAAAAGACGTGTGTCAATAACTTCACTTGTGGGTCACAGGTAGGGATATTACAGTGGGTCTGTTGGACTATGGGGCAGTTTGGGGAGCTGAGAAAGTTCTGGAGACAGAGGACCAGGGTTAGCTGATGGTAACAATGCCATCACACACATCTTTTCTAAAACGTTCCTTTCCTTCTATCAGGGTTGGAACCCAAGGTTCGGGGCAAGTAAGAGGAGGCTGAGCCCTGCCCACAGCCTTTTATTGGGGTATTCTAAGCAGGGGCTCCACCTCTGATCATGTCCCAAACCCCTCACTGGGGGATTGGAGGCTAGACTACTCTAAGTCACACACATATTGAACCTTGTGCTTGAGTATGCAATTTTGTTTTGTTCTTTCTTTTTAAATCACATGTTCAACTGTCTGCATTGGTTTGTGGACATGGGCATGGACATGGGTGTCCACACAGCACAAAGGCGCTGGATCTCTGGAGCAACAGGCTGTTGTGGGTTGCCCGACCTGAGTACTGGGTGCTCAAGTTCCCAGCAAGAGCATTATGAACATTTAGCCCCTGATGTCCCAGTTTTGTTAGGTTAGGTATCTTAAACTCCTGAGCCTCTCCTGAGTGCTGGGATAATGGGCAAGTGCCACCACATGAGGCTTTTGAGGGTCTTCTTTTCTTTTTGATTTTTTAAAAAGAGAAGATACCTATCTGTAATCAAGGACATACTTAAATTCATGGGGATCCCTAGCCTCAGTTTCCCAAGTGTTGGTATGTTGCCATACTGTTGCAAGTCTGTACTCCCAGCACTCCAGAGCCAGAAGCAGGTGGATGTCTGTGAGTTCCAGGCCAGCCAGAACGATAAAGTGTCCCACTGCACTGATAATGCTGCACTAACCAGGAGCACCACTGCACTCCACTCTTTAAACTTAGAGGGCTGGAGAGATGGCTCAGAGGTTAAGAGCACCGATTGCTCTTCCAGAGGTCCTGAGTTCAATTCCCAGTAACTACACGTTGGCTCACAACCATCTGTAATGGGATCTGATGCCCTCTTCTGGTGTGCCTGAAGGTAGCTACAGTGTACTCACATACATAAAATAAATGATTTAAAATGTTTAATTTTTAAAAATGTAATAATGTACTGTGCATGATGTGGGGTATACGGAGGTCTGGGGTTAACCCAGGGGTGTCCTTTCTCTCCGTCCAGCCTTGTGTGGCTCATGTGGGTCCCGGGTCTGACGAAGGACACCAGGCTGAGGCTGTTTTGTTTTTATTTCCTTTTTGGTTTTTGGAGATGGGATTTCTCTGTGTAGCCCAAGCTGTCCTGGAACTCACTGTGTAGACCAGGCTGGATTCAAAATCACAGAGATCCTCCTGCCTCTGCCTCCCGAGTGCTGGGATTAAAGGTGTGCACTCCCACATCCAGTTTTTTTTTTAATATTTTTTTTTGTTTATTTGTTTGTTTTGCTTTTTAAGACAGGGTCTCTCATTTAGTAGCTTAGCTGACCTGTAACTCACTATGTAGACTAGACTGGACACCAACTCATAGAGATCCATTTTGGGAGGATTAAAACAAAATCAAAACAAACAAAAAAGTGTCACTCCATTCCAAACTGTCTTTGGCAAACTTCCCCCTAATCCTCCTGCCTCAGCTTTTCAATTATCAAGGTGAGAGGCCTGTGCTACTGAGCCCCTGCATTTCTACAGAAGGGAAAAAGACACCCTTTCCTAGAGCAGGCATCCTATGACTGACCAGACCTGGAGGCAACAGAGGGTAGGGACAAGGCAGCCCACCGGGGCCCAGATGGATGGGCCCAGATGGATGGAGGAATGATAAGAGCCTTCTTTTGGGGGGGGAAAGGGGCTGTGGAGTCACGGCCCAGAATGGAGTGTGCATACTGCAGAGAGGTGTGAGGTAAGGTGGGATGTGGGAATGTCTTCACCCCTGAATCCTCTATCTCCCTCCTTCACAGACAGAGCTCTATTGCAGCACCAGGGATGAGGCAGATCTTCGAGAACTTTATCCACAGGCTGGCAGAAGCTGGACTTTTTGCTGTGGAATGTGGCGTCACACGTGCAGAACTGAGGGCTCCACAGGCAGCGCTTGTGGCAGGGAGTGGGTGTATGCACAGTCCCACTCTTACCTGAAGACCATCAGGATGGATTCTCTTTCTGAATGTGCCAGAAGCACCACTGTCAGTCAGACCCATCTGCACGTGCATGACATACCCTCAAGGCTGCAGGACTTTCTCAGACACTGAACTCATGTGGAATGTGGGACCTAAAGCCGCAACTCTGTCATTGGGAAGTGGACCAGTGGCGGAGATACAGGGCATGTATGTGCATGAGCAGGTCACACAAAGAGAGGGGAGAGGGAGGGAGGGAGGGAGGGAGGGAGAGAGAGAGCGCAAAGGCTGAGAAGTTGCAGTGGCACACAAACTTGGTCACATTTCAAGTTCTAGGCCTGCCCAAGACTGTCTCAAACGCAAACCCAAACAAACAAAATATGCAGAGGCATCAGCTGTGGGTGGCAAATGAAACTGGAGTGGACAGCAATGGCTGTCCTCACCTGTGCTGATCCATGCCACTTACAATGTGTGTCTTTCTGGATACAGGAAAGATACAGAGTTGGGACCCATGGATGGAAGTCATAACCTTTATGCTGTGGGAAAGTCTGAGGTCTGGGTGGACCCCAGCCTCCTGCACTGGGCTTCCGAGGGCCCCTGGATGTCTATCTCCTTCCCTAGCTAAAAATACCTTCTCACTACCCACCTCCCTGCGGGGACAGGTCTGGGGCGGGTGCCAGCTTCATCCAGTCCCAAGCCAGGGCTTGCTGGCTCGACTGGGTCCCCTAGGACCTGGGCCCTGTATCCTTAAAACACTAGCTGGACATGGGAGGGCGGGGTGTGCTACGGGCTGGGCTGGAGTGCATATGTCTTTGCCTTGGTGTTACCTCGATGCTTGGCAGGCCTAAAGGGTGCCAGGCAGTGTTGGCTTCCCAGAGGTCAAGGTGGAGGGGGCCGGTGAGGGGGAAGGGTGAGGCTGCATTGATCAATTTGCTACAAGCTTGGCAATTGCAAAGCTCCAGATACTTGGAATGGGGTTTTCAGGGGTGCCTGTCCCTTTCCAGCGTTGCACTCCTTCACCCAGACCAACTCAGCAAGGCTTCCCAGGTGCCTTTCATGGTGCTGGTCCCAGCCCATGGATGTTCTCTGGGGAAGAGAGTTTGAAGTCAGGCCCCTGGCTGGGAGCTCTATCCAGCTGCCTACAGCCTTCTTGAGACAGGAGGAGTGAGATGGATTTCCCACTCAATTTCAGCTGAATCAGCCAATGGTAGCCAAAACACCAGAATCTTCACGTGCTGTGGAAACCCCTTAGGGGCTGTTCCTGGCCTCAGCTTCTCCAGTGTGGTTAGAACACAGAGTCTCAGAGTTGGTCTGGGAGTCCAAAGCTGTACTCCTTGAGACTCCCTTGCCCAGGTGAGTATGTGTCCCTGTGCAAGGGGAAGCAGTCCCCACCCAGGCCTGCAGAGACCTTGGCTTCCTGTCTCCCACTCACTTCCAACATGCCAGCCATGGCATGAGAGTGGGGTGGAACCCACCAGGAGATGGAAATGTAAACAGAGTGTCTCCCACAGCCTCAGCTCTGCACCCAGGCTCAGGCACTACACAAGGCCACCCAGAAGGCCTAGTGTCCCGATCACCCCCACTCCAGGAAAGGACACACAGTCATCCTGGGTGAGACTCACAGATTAAGGTCCCATCTGGACAGCTGTGACAGATCATCTCACCACCACCACAGGAGTTAGTTGTGTCAGAAACACCACAAACAATTGAGGCAGACCCACCACCAACCTGTGTGCGGGATCCTAGGGAGTTAGTAGTCCCAGAGCAGTGTGTGTTGAGAGCAGGTTCCCTTGATGTTGCTCAGGTTTCTGGCTACCCACATCCCTGGTGGGCAAAGTTCTATGTGAAGATTCCAGAACCCAGGCTCTGGGAAGCTGAGATACCCATAGAGGGGTCCCAGATAAAGGTGTCTGTTACCTAGGGGCTTCAGACTATGACTTCTGGGTGAGCCACTCCTGCCTGCAGGACCTCGGCCAGCCACCTCACTGGACCCAAGAGGCCACACTGGGGACGTCTGGTACCCCTGGTTCCATTGCAGCTTTCTGCACACCTTGCAGAATGCCAGGGCCATGCTCTCCAATATAGGCCTGAATGTCTCCCTCCAGCGAAGTACTGCCGGTAGCCCAGGCTGTCCCTGTCTAGCTCCTGCAGGTATTGAGCCAGATCCCTCGGGTTCTCAAAGTTATCCACGTGGATAAAGGCATCAGGGGATAGAAAGCATTCGTAGTTCTTCCTACTGGGTGACCACTGGCACAGCCCAGGCTTCCAGAGCATTCTTCCACAGCTTCTCTGTGATATAATCTGCATGGAAGGAGTTCTCAAATGCCAGATAAAACTTGTATCTGGCCAGGGTCTCTGTCATGTCCCTTTCAGGGATCCACATATGTCCTTGGCCACATATACCCACGTGGAGGTGACCAGGAAGCTTCTGGGAATACAGCACCTGGCTGACTTGGAATCCCAGTTGGACATGACCCAGGCCACCAGGTCAGTCTTGGCAGAGAGGTTGGCCTGAGTTTGGACTGGAAGCTCCAGCCATGGCTCCAGCCAGCCATAAGGCATGAAGATGTCAGAGTCACTGCAATAGGACATGGTGAGGTTGAAGTAACTGTTTAGGGCTGACAGACTGAGGCAGTGGCTGGGTGACTCCATGCTGAACCACACCCAACGCTGGCCTTGGCTGAGGTGGCAACTGTGACCTGGGATTGGAGCTGACTTCATGTTGGTGGATGATGACCACATCTGCTTGGGGGTACATACTCCAGTTGACAGTCAGATGACAGTCAGCCGTGCCTGGAAGCATCTTGGAACAGGGGGACAGAGCCATTGGGCGGTGGAAGGACCATGTCCACAGTAAGATGAGAAGAGGCTAGTGGATACGGATATCTGGGGTGGAGGCTGGTCCTGGGGAGTTACTCGGAGCTGGGGGGCCAGGTTGGACATAGGAGAAGAAGCACAAAGCCAACCGAAGCTGCACCAGCAGCCCTGAGAGGCACAGATACCAGGGACATGGTGCCCTGGCTACTTGGGTCTTATCCATGAGCCAGGAGACCTGGGAAGAGAAGGAGGCAGGGTAGGTCACTAACTGCTGTGCCTGCACATGCTGTGTGACCATAAGGTGCCAATGTTAATATTATTGATCATTTGAATGTTCCTGAAGGGCCTCATATAGCCCATGCTGGCCTCAAATTGCTCAGTAGCTGAGGATGATGCTGACTGCCCTCCCTCTCCAGCATGTACCACCACATCCAGCCAAATTTGATAGAGGTTGTTATTCTTTCTTTCTTTCTTTCTTTCTTTTTTTTTGGGGGGGGGGTTTCTAAACAGGGTTTCTCTGTGTAGCCCTGGCTGTCCTGGAACTCACTCTGTAGACCAGGCTGGCCTCGAACTCAGAAATCCACCTGCTTCTGCCTCCCAAGTGCTGAGATTAAAGGTGTGCGCCACCACTGCCCGGCTTGTTATTGTTTCTTATGTGACAGACGCCAGTACTCAAGGGATGGCACTTACAGCAAAGAACCACAGACCCAAGGATCTGGCCCCTGGGATCCACCTCCTCCTTAATATGGAGAAATGATCCTCCACCTGGGCAGGAGTCTCGAGGAAAAAGTACTTTCTGGTCCCATCTGGACACCACACATTCCCACCCTCTTCTCTTGTTTGTTCTGGATAGAAAATCTCAACAAGTTTCTGGAGTTTTAATCCTAGGATTCTGGCTGGAAGGGGTAAGACTATCGGTAAGGTCTGAGGTTAAGGATGAAGTCCCACGTTCATCTGTAGATGAAACTCACGGTGGGGGCCTCTGCACTGGCTCAGTCCTGCAACCACCCATCGTTTAAAAGAGGAAGCCGAGTGTCGGAGACAGGAATGTATCCAACCACATACACTTCACAGATCACTCAGACTCACCCTTATCCCTACATCTCCCCAACTTACCGAGTGGCGCCCCGATCTACACACAGCCCAGGCCTATAGACTGATGGGGAAGCCATCTTTGGATGCACAGAGTCCTTTCAGCATGACTGTTGGAAGCTGGATAGGTCAATGTCAGGTGTCTTCCTCAATTGTTCTCTGCCTTATATTTTGAGAGAGTCTAGAGCTAATGTTTGACTGACTGGGGTCCCAGGCATCCTCCTGTCTCCACCTCCCTAGCTCTGGGATTTGAGGCATAAGCATGTGCTTGTGCAGGCTTTTTTATGTGAGTGTTGAAGATTGGCACTCAAGTCTCCATTCCAGGGCAATAGACTGAGCCAACTCCTCAGCCCTTATCTTTTAGATTTTTGAGACAGGGTCTCATGTAGCCCAGGTTGGCCTCAAACCCATAGTGATCTCCCTACTTCAGCCTCCCTGGGTGCTGTGGTGTTTCATCCTGTCTGGCTTAAGGGCACTTGGAGCTGGAGATGACTGGGCAGTTAGAGCACTGGCTGCTCTTGCAAAGGACCCAGGTTCCTCCATTCCCAGCTCCCACACAGCAGTTCCCAACCACCTGCAACTGCAGCTCCAAGCAACCCACCGCCCCCTTCTGGCCTCTGCAGGCACTGCACCCATTTACATATACAGATGAATAATAAAATACATGTGAGGAAAAAAAGCCAGTAGGAACAAATAAGGAAAGAAAAAGAAGCACAGGTGCTGTGCATGGCTGTCACTCAGAAATTCCACATGAAAGGTCGATCTCTGAATGTTTCCTCCTACTGCCTTTTCATTGCAACAAAACCTGACTACTTGAGCCCCATCCCTGGGTAGAAGGAGAAAAGCAACTCCTGCCAGTTGCCACTTGACCTGGCATGCATACATGGGCCATGGCATGCATAGACACATAGTAACTAAATTAACGCAAGTTTTTAAAAGAAAGTAGTAATGTATAATAACTTTGTGGGTCACATGTAGGAATATCATGGTAGGTCTGTTGGACTATGGTGAAGTTTGGGGAGCTGAGAAAATTCTAGAAATAGATGGCCAGGGATGGCTGCTGGTCTTTCTAAAGCTTTCCTTTTCTTCTGTCAGGGATGGAACCCAGGGTTTGGGGCAAGTAAGGGGAGTGAGGCTGAGCCCCACCCCCAACCCATCACTGGGGAATTCTCTGCTGGGCTCCACTCCCTGACCATGCCCCCACCCCCTCACTCCCTGGTGGGGGTTGTGGAGTGGAGTTGGGAGGGTTCCGGCTGGAGGTCCACCCCTGTTCTCACCTATCCCATAACCCTCCTGTATACATTCCTTGCCCTGTAAGTTGAGTCAGGCAGGTAGGTGGGGTGAAGGATAACTCTGGTCCATGTTTAAATTGGGCTCCACGCAAGGTGTTTAGAGAGAAAGAAGGAAGTAGCATGGCAGGTCAGCTCAGCCTTGGGTTTGAACGGGTCCTCTCCTGTTACCGGATGCTTATTACTCCAAAAAAACTATGTTCCTCAAGGGTAGAGAGTTCAGGATCAGAGTTCCCACTGGGAGTGATGGCTTCCAAAAGTGATTGAAGAGCACAGATCAGAGAACAAAGAAGGGGCCCAGATCCTGTCTACACCACCTCCAAGAAACTTTCCCTGGATGAATGGGAAAGGCTCACCTTCCCGGAATGAAACAAAACCAGTAAAACCCAAGCAAACAAGAAAAAAGCCTCCCAACCTCAGCTTGGCATGCTAACACACTTGTAATCCCAGCACTCCAGACACGGAGGCAGGAGGATGCAGGATTCAGACTCACCTGGACTCTACGGCAGCCCCATCTCAAAACAACAGAGACTGAGGGTGGCTCTCAGCGGGCAGCACTCAGCCAGCATGCACAGAGCCCTGGGTTCTGTCCCCTAAGCCAGGCATGGTAGCACCTACTGTCATCCGGGCATGGTGGAGGTAAAGGCAGGAAGATTAGGAGATTAGGATCATCCTTAGCTACATAAGAAGTTTAAGGCCATGTGAAACCCTCAGAAAGAAAAACAACAGAACAACTTAAAAGACAAGCAGAAAAGCCCCTATCTGGGTTTGTTCCTTGTTTGTCGTGTGAGAGAATGGACAGCCCCAAGGGCCCAGGGAGCCTGTCAACTTCATGATTTCAAGTCCAGCTCTGGATCAGCATAAGGTTTAAACATCTCTAACTCCACTCCTCAAAGGTCAGGAAGAATCTCCCTGCTCCTCAAACCCACATCACCTACTGGTGGACACTGGCTGCTGGTGCTGGTCTGAGCCACTCTGCAAGCCATCAGACCCTCCCCACTGGTCCTAGACCAGCACTGGTTGCTACAGGAATCAAAAATAAGCAAGGGCAGATTAGAGGAAGGACAGGCTAAAATGGTCTCTTCCAAAAGAGATGTTTCAGAGTGGGACAAGCAAAAGTGTCACCCCAGGTGACCTTACCTGGAGCAGGAAGTAGCCTCGGCCCAAGAGCTTGTCAGCACCAGCAGCCTTCCCTGGGTACTGAAGAACTGAGAGAAGAGGGAGAAGGAAGTGTGTGTAATTCTATCCTTTATATTCCCAGCCCATTTCCAGGGCTATCCCAGCCATGTGCTTCAGCCTCAGGAGGAACAGTGCCCTGAATTCAAGGTCCCACCTCTGCCTTTGGCTGAGGCTGTGTGGCTTAGAGCACTAAAAGGTTCCTTAGTGCCTTGTCTAGATGAAAAAGACGATGCTGGAGAGCTTGTTCCATGAGGGAGTGGAAGTCCAGAGTGCTCTCAGCAACTATGGGAACGTGACAAAGACAGATCTCCGTGATGGCTGATGATGAACCTAGACGGGGTCACACAAAGTCACCCTTGAGCACAGGGCAACTAGGAGCCAGACAGGCATCAGGTAGTGGGATGGAGACATGGGCATGTGGCTCAAGTCATTGTTCCAGCAGAGCAGATGCATGGGGAACTCACTCGAGTTTGTAAAACCATTGTTTCCTTCCATGACTTCTCCTGGCAATCCAGGAAACTTTCTCGAGGCAGACAGAGAATGTTCTGGAAGGTTGGTTTTGAATCAGAATCTGTCTTATCTTGGAGATGTAAATGGCAGCCTGAATTCTCTGTTCCACCAAGTCTTTCTGCTTTGGGCCACCCGCAGTCCCACCATGCTGCGTTTGTGGGCACCCTGGCATCCATGCTGAAGGACACGCCCACCCTCTCTGTGGCTGAATTAGTCTCTGATTCGTCAAGCAGAATGATTTCTGAGTTGTCTATCTTAATGTCACCTTGCCCTAGGCCCAAGGCCAAGCATAGAATGGGTGCGATTCTATGCAGCACCTCTTCCAGGAAGCTAGCCCAGGGTAACTCCCCAGTCCTTCTGGCTCTTTGACTTCCCTGGGGCTCCAGTGGCTCAGTTTGCTTCTCCTGGCTAGACTGTCTAGTGAGGACAGACATGCTAGAATGACACAGAAAAGATGTTGGATTTTATTTCATGGAATAAAATGAACTCTTGAAGCAAGTCTCCAGGACGGCCCCACAGTGTTTAACATGGACCTGTCGTCTGCAAGTCAACTTTGGGTTACGGCTTTGAACCTGGCTTTTGGTCACTAAGGCAGCCAGAGCTGGGCTCATTTCCCACTTCTACAGTGCAGCTCACTGTCCACAGTCTAGCAGTGGGCCTCTTAGTTGAGATTTCATTTTTTTTAAAGATTTATTTATTTGTTTGTTTGTTTATTTATTTATTTTTATGTGTGAGTACACTGTAGCTGTCTTCAGACATACCAGAAGAGGGCATCGGATCCCATTACAGATGGATGTGAGCTACCGTGTGGTTGATGGGAATTGAACTCAGGACCTCTGGAAGAGCAGTCAGTGCTCTTAACCGCTGAGCCATCTCTCCAGCCTGAGATTTGATTTCTAGATGTCTCTAATTGTCATAAATAGAGCTTGGCCATCCCAGCATGAGTCACCAAGGTGCCTGGAGGCTTTGCCTTCCTACCCAGGAGGTAGTATGTGGAAGTCTGAGAGGTCCCAAGACCCCTGTATTCCACCCATCTCTGGCTCACTCTCATTTGACCCGTGGCCAGATGGATTGTGGGGGTGGCACTGGGGATCATCACACATCAACATGCAGGTGTGAGGGCCCCTGAAGCCCCTGGGGCAACAGGCATCCATTCATCAGCAGCGTGGGCTGCAGTGGGAACCAGCAGGCCCCAGGCTGGCAGGAATTTTCCACAGTCCTAAGCCCGACCCTGCTGAACCTCCCGCAGGCTGGAAGCCCCTGGGTGCAGCCCAGTGGGGGTGATGGAGGCCAGATCATAAGGCTGGTGATAGGGTGATGCTCCCAGGGACAGTACCATAAGCCTATGACCCTGGGCTAATCCCTGATCCTCAGTTGAGCCTATGACCCCGGGCTGAGCCCTTAACCTGGTTTGACTCATTTGGTGGTAACAATGGCTTTGTCTCAGGTAGTGGCATCTGAGTGCTTTGCGGATGGGTCTCCGTATGGGAGCCTGGCACAGACCAGGGTGATAGAATCTACAGCCTAGGCTGTCTCTCCTGGGACTGGCTGGGGGGTGTACTCTTTCCTCCAGCATAACACTATGTGCTCTTGGTGGTTTTTTAAAATCCCCTTTTCTGTGTTGAGTGCAGTAATGTCATAGTAGAAACTTCTTAATAATTCTAAGGTGGATTTTTAAAAAATGTATGATAGAATTGAATAATGATTATTGAATCAACTAGAAGCTTAGAGAAAGTTTTATCAAAAAGAGAATATAAATTAGACAGTTTCCCCTGGGTAAATTATTATTCTTAGAAAGGTACAGAGAGGAGTCTTTGCAAGAATAGATTAGGTAAGTTAATGAATACATGTGAACATGATGGCATGAGTGCAGGAACAAGGAACTAATGTATTTAGATACCGAAACCTCAAATATTCAGAAAATAGTAAAGGTTGGTCAACAGGAAACCAGATCTTGTGTCGATATAATAAACTTTCTTATTATGGCCATGGTTGTGCAGGACAGAAATAAAGATATTATCAGCGTAAACTCAGATAAGAGCTTGGAGTAGGTGTTTAAGACACAGTGTGCTGTGATGCTAAAGATGCGATGTCAGAGATGTGCTTGATTGTGAGCCATGAGGTTAAATATCTGCTGGGGAAAATAACACGTATAAGAAAGAAATTTATAAAAAATCAAAATCAAAAACAAAAACAACAAACGAACAAACTTCAGAAAGTTGTGATCTGCTTCCCTGGAACATATTTGAAGATGAGAAGACTGAAACCGTACGCTTTAAGACACTGAAAATGAAGTAGAGAGGCTTGAGCTATCTGGGACCTTCTCAGGTCTTTGAAACATTCTTGATCTGGTTTCTAGCACCCGACCTTGGGCCGAGTTCCTAACCTAGGCTGAGCCCAAGTCTTAGCTGAGCCCCAACTTAGAATCTCAGTTGCAGACAAGGGAGCATTGGTGTTCAGAACTTCTGTTCCTTCCTGTTCTTTCTCACCCTTCCCAGAGAATTCCACCTCTCCATGGGGACTAGGAATGAACTTGCAGTCCTGTGTGTGCATGCATGTATGTGCATTCCTAAGTGTGTGCAGGAGGGCATGCATGTGTGTACATGAGTTCATGTGTGTGTGCTTGAGTGTATATGTGTGCACGAGTATGTGTGTGTACAAGTGTGTGTATGCACATGTGTGCATGCATAAGTGCATCATGTGTGCATGAGTGTGTGCATGCCCATGTATGTATTGTGTGTGTGTGAGTGTGTGTGTGTGTGTGTGTGTGTGTGTGTGTGTGTGTGTAGGACAGAGGTCAGCCTCAGCTGTCTTCCTTGTTCTCAGTCTTGTTTTCTGAGGCAAAGTCTCACGGGCCCGGAGTGGTTCATCTGGGCTGTATGATCAACAAATCCCAGGCATCCTCCTGTCTCCTCCTCCCAGTACACACCAGTAAGTGTAGTTTTTCCATGGGTTCTGGATATTTGAACTCAGGTCCTCATGCTAGGGCATTCCCCCAGCCCTTTGATGGCAGGTAGTACTTCCGAGAGCAACATCTTCCCTGAGCACCCTGCCTCTCACAACTCTGTCCCCTCCCCAGCCACTGTTGGCTTTTATGCAAACACTTTCTTTTTCAGAAATGTTTGTACTATCTGATCTTCCTGGTCCCCACCATGGTCCCACAGCTGGGCAAAGTAGACAAAGACTTGAACAAGGCTGTCCAGCCCCAAGATGAGCAAAGGGACCAGCCACTAACTCCTCAGGGCCAGAGGACAGGGGACACCTGCCCATTGGGGGGGGGGGGGCGACCTGAGAATGCTGTGGGACCTGAGGCTTCTTTTGACCCTTTCTTACCCAGGGATGCCATTGTCTAGGCAGGGGATGGAAATCCCTTCCCCAGGCTCAGGGCCATCTGCTCATTCTGGTGAGGGTCTTGGCTCTTGTTAGGTCCTAAAAATGCTTCTCTCAGTCCCAGCTTACAAGCCTGCTGGGAATTTCATCTCTGAGACCACAGGCTGCAATGATGGAGGGGACCTGCTCCCAGGCTGGGAAACAATTCACCACCTTGTCACTCAGGATGTAGAGGCCCCATGCCCATCCCCCATGGACACAGGACCAGCTCTTTCCCTGCTGCTCCAAAGAAGCTCCACTTGAGGCCTCCTGGGCTCTTCCCCACACACCAGGAGCCAGGTGTGCTGTGTGGGTGGCTCAGAAGCCACAGGTACACAGGATCTAGCTCAGGCCCTGGGTCACTGGTGGCTTTGTCAGAAACACCCCAGTCCCCCCACACTATCGCCTTTCAAGGGCTCTTTGCGTCTTTCTTGGCTTCCCTGTGTACTCACTGTGAAGATGGGGAAACAGGCTCAGAGAGGCCTTGAAATTCACCATTACCCACCCTACCCTATCCCAGTCTCTCCCTGTACATTGTTTCTGTTTGTTTTCTGAGACAGGGTTTCCCTATGTATGTCCTGGAACTCACTTTGTAGACCAGGTTGGCCTCAAATTCACAGAGATCTGCCTGCCTCTGCCTCCCAAGTGCTGGGGTTACCACTGCCTGCCTCCCTCAGTATTCTAAAGAGTAGCACCCCTACTCCATACCCAGAGTGTTCCAGAACATTTCAGAAATCCTCATTTCCAGTCCTAACCCACCTGCAGCAGGCTGGTCTGTGCTAAAATCTGGATCCATCTGACCTCGGCCTCTTGTTGGGGGTACAGACTGCTCTTTGGAAGCTGTGTGTGGTTGGGGAGGTTCCAGCATTTCTTTGGACCATAGCCTTACTAGTAACTGAGAGGGATGAGACAGGCCGGTCCAAAGGTAGTGAGTTATGTCAGTTGATTGTTCACAGTCAGTTACAGATACACTTCTGTTCTACTTCTCCCTACTGCATCTGACTAGAGATAGAGGAAGACAAAGCCCACAGAACTCACCTAATGTGCTTTAAATTGGGCCTTCGGGCTCACTAGGGTGTCTCTCTGTCTTGGTAATGGGAGACCCCAGCATGCTGGACTTCTGCAGAATAGAACACTCTTTGCATTTACATACTATTTGAGTCCAAGGAATCATTCTTCAGTGAATCATGGACCCTTAGAGTGCCAGCACCATCTGTGGGGATAGGAGGCTTTGTGACATCCATTCAGGAACCTCAAGGGTCTTTATGTTTCTACAGAACTGTGAACAAGAGCTGGAAAACACTGCACCCCAAGCCCGGGCTTCAGTATCCTCCTCCTGTTATTGTTAAGAACTTGGCCTGGACTGGTATGGGGGCACACATCTTTAATCCCAGCAGTAAGGAGACAGGGGGATCTCCATGAATTTGAGGCCAGTTTGGTCTATAGAGTGAGTCCCAGGACAGCAAAGACTATGTAGAGAGACTCTGTCTAAAATGAATGAATGAATGAATGAATGAATGACTCGGTCCCTCCCTGGCTCCCATCCCTCTGGTGCTGGGAGAGGTGGAATCCAGCCAGAGTCAGGGAAACTCCATGTGACAGAAACCTGGCATCCCCCTTGTTGCCCGCCCCCGGACTGTCCTCACCCTGGGGCCCCTGACACGTTGGGGTCTGCCTGCCCTGGCATTCCAAACTTGCCAGGTTCATTCAGCGTAAGTTTCAGCTGGTGGTGGGCGAAGAGGTGGGCCAGACATGCTTAATTTTCAATTTCTGGAAATAAATGTCACCAGGTCATCTTTTGTCAAGTAGAGGGAAGAAATTTAAAAAGAAAAGAAAAAAGCCCCTTGCCAAATAGTGTGTGAAGAAACAAGACCTTGTAGGTGCAGGGCAGCTGGGAGGCAGAGAAAATTCCAGAAACCATGCAGAGCCAGGAACAAAAGGGCCTTTCTCTCAGGCATGTCTTGGGGAGTAGAGGTATGGTGGTTTGAAAAGTGAAAGAAAGAAAGAAAGAAAGAAAGAAAGAAAGAAAGAAAGAAAGAAAGAAAGGAGGGAGGGAGGGAGGGAGGGAGGGAGGGAAGGAAGGAAGGAAGGAAGGAGGGAAAAGTCAAGAATTTTGCCAGAAGGAGGTTAAAACCACAGGGTTTTTTAGGGCTTTTATTTAGGGGACTTTCTTTTTCTAGGACACCTGTCCCACACTAGGATAAGAAAAAAAAAAAAGAGAGAGAGAGAGCCAGGAATGTCAACAACTTGGGCAACAGGCCCAGCACCACCGGGAGCTTATGGAGATGCCACGTGCTGAAGACGCTCTGGAATTTGTCCCCATCCGCCCTGCCATCTCATTAGCATTCTCTCGAGAGCCATAATTCCCCCTCCCTGGACTCTCAGAATGTTCCGGAAGCTCTCATTTACAGCTGGAATCCACCTGCCAGCTACTGAGACTTTCAGCAGCCCAGCTGCAGTCCTTAAACCTGTCACCTCCCAAATCAGCGTGGTGACAATTCCAGAAACTTTAATGTCCGAATGGGAGGAGAATTAGGTATAAGGCCAATCTCTGTCCCTCACTCTCCCAGGACCCTCTGCATCTTCACTGTTCTGACCCCAGGACCTTTGCGCATGTGGAGTAGTGCCTCACATTTCTGCAGGGACTACGACTCAGTGGGTAGAGGACTCACCCAGGACGCATGGGGCCCCAGGTTCCACCACACTCAGCTACAGAGCAAGCTGGAGGCCACAGCCTGGGCTATATGAGAGGAAAATTCTCCTCTCCCACTCTCCAGGGTGCCTGCTCCCCTCAGAGCAGCACCCTATGCTACAATCCTTGTATCGTTTATCCTGGCTTAACCCATCTCACCAGCTCCTTTGTCTCTGACAGAGTTTTTTGACGCAGTGGGAGCTCAGTAAATTGAATGAATGAATGAATGAATGAATGAGCGAGCGAGCATCCTAAGTTTAATTCACAAACCTCCCTGCCTTGACAGATTCTACCCCCAGATCTGTGGAACACGATCTAGACCCCCAGGTCCCCGAAGGGGCAGTGTCTGAGTGGGCTTAGACAGACTCTGAGGTCTGGGCTCCCAGAGAGACTCCCGCTGGACCCTGGGAATCCTTGGTCCCCGCTGGCCTTGGAGAGGCTTCAGGTGAGCTGGGCCTTCCAGGGTGACACGGGTGGGGCGACACTGGCTCTGGACAGAGTCCTGGGTGGCAGGCACAGGCAGGCTGGGGCTGCTGGGCCAACAAGAATGAATAAACAGCATCTTTCCGCGGCGGGCTGGGGGTGGGGGACGCTTTGAACCTCCAGCTTGACTGGGGATGTTTGCACAGGGCTGGCAGCCAGGGGGGTGTCATCAGGACTAAAATTAGCTTGTTTCCCGCTCAGCCCCTCCCCGCCGGCCAGGAGGGAGGCTGGAGCTTGGCGGGGCCCCTAAGTATGGTGGGCCAGACAGGAGGCATAAATCAGAGCGGTTGATCCAGCGAGCCACCCGGGTGTCCGCATAGCTATTGCTGGCCTATTATTTCCATTTGTCAGACAGAGAAACTGAGGCATAGTGACACAAATAAGCTCACAGTCACAGAGCCCACAAAGTGGTAAAGCCCAAATTCGATCCAGGGTCCACAGACAGCAACATCGCCTTTGACAGCTCCCTGAAGGCTGAAGAACCAGAGTAATGTGACTGGGGAGAGGCACAGGTCCCTCACCTTGCTAGGGGACTCGAATAGAATGGGAGCTCAGAGGTACTTCTCTCTGCTGATTTGCTAAGGAACCCAGGGCCTCATTCAGGGCTTCACGCTGACCACGCCCCCAGCCCCTCACTGGGGGATTCTGGGTGGGACTCCACCTCTGATCACACCCCCAGGCCCTTCACTGAGGGATTCTAGGCAGGGGTTCCACCTCTGAACTTTAAGCAGCTTTGTTTTTTTCTGGGCAAATTCCCAAGAGGTGTGGGGCCTCAGTTCTGCCAGGGTCCCCAAATTTTGATCCCCGTGGCTCAGCTGAAGGTTGCCCGGAGAAGGGTCTAGAGTTAGTCCTGTACCACTGACAGTTTGTCAGTCATCAGTTTGCTTAAGTTCCCAGTCATACTGGGTCGCCAGGAGTCCCAACCTTCTGCAGACGGAACCAGCAAACTCGCCATGCTGGGAGACTCCCTCTCTGATTTCTCACCTTCTGTGGGTTCCTCAGACAGCTGCAGCTCCCCAGAGTCATCCAGCCTTAGAAAAAGGTCCAAGCTGGCTTTAGTGGCAAAAACCTGTCATCCCAATGGGAGGCTGAGTGAGGCAGGAGGATTATGAGTCCCAGGCCATAGCAAGAGCCTGTTTCAAAACAGAAAAGCAGGCCCCAGGAGTTTTTAATGAGGGCCATTCAAAGAGGCCTCCTCGCTGTCAGTCAGGTGACTACTGATGGTCTTTCCAGGTGTCAGGTGTCAGAGACCAGCTGTGTAGGAGGGGACAGCAAGCCACTTCTTCCCCTCCAACCTCCCCTGCCTGTCAGTCCCTGCTCCGCATTGCTGGTGATTTATTCTTAGTGGGGGCAGGGTGAGGAGGCAGGGTGGGAAGGGTCAGAATGGTGACAGTCAGGACGGTGTGGGTAGGAGGGGGCACCCACTCCTGCAGCTGGTGGCTGGATAATGGGAGTCAGAAGAAATGAGCATAGGCCAGGAAGGGAGCCCTCAAAGGACCAGCCTGGGACAGGAAGTGTCCACACTCTGCTCCCCACAGTCACATCCAGTTTCTTCTAATGTCGAGGAGAGAGACCAGAGATGGCCTTTGGCTGTCCTCAGACCATGCAGATAGGGACCAGGTCCTGGACCTCTAGCTGCCAAAGGGGCTTTCTGCCGGGCCTAGTGAGGCTGCACATGTGACAGCCAGCCAGGACATTTGGATCTTCACAGCTGTGTGGGGACTTGAAAGAGAGTCTGCCCAGAGAAGGGCCTGAGCATTCAGCACCCTGGGTTCTCCTGAACTAGCCATTCCACCTTCTGCCCTTAAATCCGTCTCCCATGATGTTTCTCACCTTTCCTCTCCCAGTAAACTCCTACACATGCTTCAACACCCCTTACTCCATGGATATCTGGACAAAACTGTAAGGGTACTCAGTGGATACAAGTGCTATGGTGCCAGTCAGATTCCTGGCTTTCTCTCCATTTACTGTGTGACCTTAGGAAGGTGATTATCCTTCTCTGAGCCTTGTCTTCTAAACTGGCAAAAACAACTCCCATGCTCCCATCAAGAGGCTCAAATAACAGATAAGCAAAGCTTCATGCAAATTAAGTGGGATAGGAGAGGGGGCCACAATGGCACAAATAATGAGGAACTGGGGCCTCTGGTACTCTGCCTGATGATACTCAGGGAAAGGTGATAGTGATTTCCCACAAAGCTAAGCTGCTCTGACCACAGGATCCCACTGTTACATTCTTACTATTTACCCAAAGAAGATAAAAATTTGTGTCCACGCTGAACCCACATGTGTCTGTTGAACTATTTATGCGATCTCTATGATTTGGAAGCAAGCATGATATCCTTCAGGCTGGGCATCAGTAGCACATGCCTGGCATCTCTACCCCCAGGAGGAGGATGAGTTTTAGGTCACTCAGTGAGACTGTATCTAAAAGAGCAATGGCAAGTAAACAAATATCTGCATATCCTTCCCTGGGTGAATGGAACAATATGCAGTACATCTAGAAAATGGAATAGTATGCATCTTTAAACAAAGGGCCAGCAGGCATAGAGACTAGAGAAATCCTTTAAATGGACATGACTGAGTGGGAGGAGCCACCTTGAAAGGTCGGTGGTCCTTGAGCTACAGAAGTGCAGAGGTGAAACATGGAGGATTTTAGGGTAAGGAAAATTTCCCACCACCCTCGAGCAGTGGACTCATCCTTTTGCACACTCACAGGCTTTGGGGTCAGCCAGGCCTAGGCTTCAAACAGGGATTGATAGTACCTATCAGTGGCAACAAATGTCCCTGTTCGTACAAGTCTGGGCCCTTCGAGAACAAAGAAATAAAAATGGTGATTTATGGGACTCTGTCCTTTAGGCTCAGTTTCTCTGGAAACTGAAACTTGTTAGCTAATTAGCACTTTAGAGGTTGTGTGCATAGGGCAGGCTCCCGCCTCCCGCCCCCCACAGTGGGCTGGGGAGAGGCACTCTCAAGAGGGCTAAAATATTATACTGCCATTAAAAAGAGCAGGTGGGTCTCCAAAGGCCAAGGTAGGATCAGAGCTGCAGTTGGAGAAAAGATGAGGCCAGTAGAGCCTGGAGGAGAAAAGAAACACAAAGACGAGAGGCCTGCTGGCAGAAGAAAAGGGACACCAGGCGGGGGTGGCTGAGACTCATTCTCAACAGCCTTTGGAACCTTCAGGGTAGCCCAAGTGTGTTTTACCTATTGAAACACACACAAAACCATAAAGTATATTTTAGACACATAAAGACAAAAGCAATTTCTTTAATGAGTTGGCCTGCAAGTTTCCAGCCAGGCACCGGCAGCTGCAGCCCGTTCCATGCGGGTGTGGGTGGGATACCCCCAGCCCCCCTTCCTTCCCACCCACGACCTGGCTCACACCTTCCCTGCTCCAGTTTAGGGCCTACAGGGCCTCTGATGGTGAGGGAGGCAGCGACCACCCAGCACTTCTGGGAAGCCCCAGGGGCCTGGCAGGCTGTGAGGGGCCTGTGTGTGCTGATGGGGTGGGGTGAGGGGACTTGCTTCCAGGAGGACCCAGGAGTAGAAGAGGGCTGTGTGTGCCTCAGTTTCCCTCTGGTTGGTGGGTCAGTGCTGCCTCTGGGAGAGGGCTTTACTAAGACAAATTTTTTATTTGTTTTTCATTTGACTTTTTTCAAAATAGGGTTTCCTGTAGCCCAGGCTAGCCTGCAATTCACTATGTGACAGAGGATTCTTCTGACTCCACCTCCAGTATTGGGATGGCAAGTGTGCTCCTCCACCCCCCCTGCAACCTAGGCATGCTCTGAGTCTGCCTGAATGGCTCCCACCCCAACTTGCTTTGTCCTATGGGAAATACAGCTTAGCTTACACTTGACCCAAGACCACTGGCTAGGCCACTCTTCTGCAGGAGCCAGATTCCCACAGTGCATTTAAAATCACATTTATTTGTGTACTTTGTGCCAAAGTCAGAGGACAATCCAGAGGAGTCTGTTCTGTTTCCACGTGTAGATTCCAGAGACTGAACCCAGGTTGCTAGTTCAGGCCTCTGTGGCCAGCGGCTAACCAGAGGCCTCACTCAGACAGTAACACCATGTGTGATTATTTGAACCCTGCTGGGATGGGACGAGGGGTGGAGCAGCCAAAACCTAGGTCAGCTCCACACAGGACAAGATGACACATAACAACACGGTGTGGCTGCCTGTCGGGATGGGGTCCGTGTGTGCTTCAGTTGAGAACCAAAGGAGATATGCAAAATCTGTAGACAGCAACTAGGGAAGAGTCATTCAGGCAGCAGGGATCACTTGTATGCAAAGGGCCTAGGGCAGGATGGAGCCTGGCCCCGAGGTAGATGGAGGTAAGAGGTGGGACTCCTGTTAACACTTCTGTTCACCAGCAGGGGCCCCATGGGCCACTTGTGGACAGGCCAGGGTTCTCGTAGCCTTGTGTAGGGATGGGCTCTAGGGAAAGGAATGTCTAGCATCCCCAGTATCTGCTCTGGACTACGGGACATCTTGTCTCTGCTGGTGCCCTTCCCTCTTAGGGTCTCTTCAAGGCTTTCAGGAAGCCAGACTGGACCTGTGTTGTCATGATGGTCCTACTGCTTCATACAGAAGGCTGCTGGGACATTCCAGATGGGGGCCTCTGTGTGGAGGTGACGTCAGCCCCTCTCTGGCTAGTAAATGTTTATGGCCAATGGGGCCTGGTTTTGGGGGCTCCCTAGAGCCTGGTGAGCAGTCACCCCATCCTGCCCCGTTCTGGGGGTCTGGATGCAGGCAGGGGGCTGGAGGGTTGGCAGGCCACTCTAGCCTGGCAGCTGGCCCAGAAAGGGCTGGGTGGGCTATGTGCTTTCAGCACCCTGAAAGACAAGGGGGGCAGGAAGCAGAATGGTGTCAGCTTTGAATGCTCCTTCTCAGGCCCATGGAAGACAAAGACATGGTGGTGACCAGTGGGCAAGGTAGCACCATGCCAGGTCCTGCTGGAGCTCCTTTTGTCCCTCAGGTTGGATGGATGGGAAAGATGAGGCCTGACTTGAAGATACAGGACTGCATTCCTGAGCAGCTACCCAGTCTATTCAAACTTTTCTGGGGACACAGTTAGAACCAGGACTGGGTACACAAGGCCCAACTGGGAAGGACCTGCTGTGATGACCAGAGGGAAGTCATTCTTCCCATTTCTGGGGCAGAGCTGAGGCTCCGTGCCTGTGTTGAGAGACACAGCCAGGAGCCCAGAAATCAAAGCTGGTGTGCATCTGAACTCCAGCACTTAGGGGCCTGGGCTCTTATGCCTCTTGGGGTTTCCCATACCTTTCTTGGGGAGCCCCAAGTCCAGCTCAAACAGTCCTCAAGGTAACCCTGGGCTGGCACCCAGGGCTACAAAGGATGGGGTGCAGGGAGGTAGGGGATGCATGCCACCTAGGTTGGCCCTCCACCAGCGAGTGTCCGGGCCCAGCATGGGCCTCATGAGCCAGGCTTCTCAGGCAGGACCCAGACCTTGATTTACGGCCCCAGAGCCTGCTGGAGCCCACTGCTTCCTCCACAGTTGCCAGGAAGCTCGGCCAGTGCTGGGCTGGGCGTCGATAGCATTCCAGGGCCACCTAAATCAAAGGCTGTCAGCTGCTGGGCAAGGATCCTACAAGGCAGGGATTGGGCCCCTTGTCACCTGGCTAGGCTGAAAGGCTCCATTCCCGGCCCTGGGCTTGCGGAGGCCTGCAGGACAGGACAGCCCATCCAGGGCTCTCTGCTCCATTGCCCAGAAACTTGGAGCAACTGATGTGTGGGGCCCAGGCGTGTTTTCCAGAAGCTGTTGGCTTTGGGGATAGGCCTGGGAGGGGAAGCCCACAACCTGAGCGTGGGGGTGGCTGGGTTGCCAATCAATTGGTGGCTGACCACGGGGATCTGAGTTGTATCTGCCAGAGCCAGGTAAGCAGCCTTTGGGCAGCCCACATCAGGGTGGCGGGCAGAGCAAGTGGTCTTCCCCCTGGCTGCCTGTGAATCCTGTGTGCCAAGCGCAGGTCTGGGTCTCTGTCATCTCATTTGCCTTCCACCATGCCCCACCCCCCATGGCTGTCTCATGCCACAAGCCTGCCTTTAGGACACTGTACACAGGGACATAGAGCATTTATTTGTACAGAGTTGGCTCACACCTTGGGGGTGGCAAACAACTCCCAGCCCTCCAGCTTGCCAATCTTGAACAGGGCGGCCGCAGTGCCCATGTAGACGCAGCCGATGGCTGCAGTCCCATAGCTGTGAGCTGTGGAGAAGGACAGCGTCAGGCATGGGGTGCTCCAGGTGTGACCCAAGAGCCTCCCAGGGAGATAGGGTCTGATAGAGCTAGGCTTCTTCAGGGGCTTCTCTAATAGCCCAGCAATAGAGTTAAGGAGACGGAGAAACTGAGGCCAGGCTGTCCTGCACCAACTAACTAATGCCCTTTAACTCAAGAGACATTGTGTGGGGAGGGTGGATGTGGTCACCCTGACTCCTGGCAGTGGGGATACTTCCCTGCTAAAGCCTTTTCCCACGTTTCCCCACAGTTGAACTGAGGGCTGGCACAGCTTTCCTGTCCCCAGACCCCTAGGACTACAAAGAGAGAGAGAGAGAGAGAAAGGCAGTTTGCGGCTAAGTCTGTCCGAGTCAGAGTCAGGCTGTGGGTCACATGGTGACCCACATGGTCCCTGGTGCGCAGGGACAGCTGCATCAGTTCCCAGTTTCCACATCCCAGTGGTGAAGGGATGGGCAGGGATGCCCACTGCAGGACACAGGCCTCCTCTCACTATCTGTGACAAGGATGGCAAGGGCAAGACAGAGCCTGGCAGGCTGGAGTAGCCAGTGTGGGGCCCATGGCATTGCTGTGGGTACCTGTAGCACTTGTGACTATCATGAAGCTGCCTGCTGTTGAGATGCCTGCTGTTGAAAAGGCAGTGACTGCCTTCGCCAGGCGTGAGACAGAGAGGGAGGGGCTGGAGAGAATCAATGGTTACACACTGCCCCAAGGGATGGCCACTCACTGCGTGCTCCCAATGTCAGGCCACCCGCACAGCCTCCAATGAAGTAGTTCAGGGGGTCATCTGGCTTCTCTCGGACCTGGGCACTGACACAAGTGGTGAGGCCAAACATGGCTCCGACAGCAGCTGTAAGGAGCAGTGGGGTTGGAGGTGGGGAAACCTGATTGTCCTGTGCAGATAAGGCTGGGTGCCACCACCCTCCGCCCTTCTGAGCCCCAGCCAGTCTTGGAGTCAGTACCCTCGAACCCCACTCAGCGGTGCTGGTCACCTCTGGATGGCCTGTGTCACTGTTAGCAGGACATTAGCTCACCTGCAGTGAATGTGAACCGGCCAACTCTGGCCACTGCTTCCAGGGGGGAATCTGCAGGGTTGTGTGTAATGCTGTAAGCAGAGCCTATTATGCCTGTAGGAGGGAGAGAGGGTGGAGGTTGCTGGAATGCCTTTCTGGGATACAGCAGGACTCGAACCCAGGGCCACAGCTGCTAGGCCAGAGCCAAGGGCCAGCTCTCACCTTTCCCAATAGCTGAGGCAGAGTCCTGCCCCAATGGGTTGATGATGGTTCACAACACTTGACCCAGACCTCCTGCCATCAATATGCAGCTGCCACAGTGCCTACTCCAATCTCATCAAAGGCTGTATTTTCCAAGGGTCTGGGACCTCGGCCTAATCCAGCTTGGCAGCAATTGGGTTCAGGATGCCAATCCTTCCACGTGCCGGCAGCTCGGCCCAGACGTGTCCCTACATCTGGCTGGCTCCATTCCTCCCACGCTCCCACGCCCACCCCACTGCCACACCAGTCAGCTTTTCCATCTCCTCCACCCCTGCCACCCCGTACTTTACTCCATGGTTTACATCCCAAGCTGAGGCCAAGGTGGGTGCTGAGCCAGGAGCCCAGGACTTGGTGGGCTGCAGGGCAGGCACCATAATCAGGACAGACCAGGCATAAGCAGCCCCACTCCATCGTGCGCAGCTCTCTGGGGCAGCTGACACAGTATCCCTGCTACAGGGGCGATATGGCAGGGTCTCATCCTCCAGGCTGGAAGAATTCTGGTGTTCCCTTTCATGGGAGGTGAAGTGGCCCAGAAAAGCAGAACCACTAGCCTGAGGTGGCCCAGCATAAGTGGTCATAGGGCAGTGGGTCTGGCCCTTCAACCCTTCTCCAGCCTCAGGGGATGTCACACACACCCCCTTCCTGGTAAGCTCTGGAGTTCTGCTCTGAGCATTTATAGATCTTGATTTTCAGTCTCAACACAGACTGAAGACCCTACTGGGGTCTCAAAGTTGAGGCTGGGTGCTGGGCTGGAGGCCTAGAAGGTGTTGTAGCTCCGTAGCCCAACCATCCCTCTGCCTCAACATCAGTGTGGCGTCTATGTTCACAGGGTGTGAGAATGCTTACACGGGAACCCAACCCCACTGTTGGGGGTTGCTGGGATATCTTTCCCAGATGCAGCCTTTTTTTTTTTTGGTTTTTTGAGACAGGGTTTCTCTGTGTAGCCCTGGCTGTTCTGGAACTCACTCTGTAGACCAGGCTGGCCTCGAACTCAGAAATCTGCCTGCCTCTGCCTCCCAAGTGCTAGGATTAAAGGCGTGTGCCATCATTGCCCGGCAGCCACTGGGAATCTTGATTGGGACTGGTGAGGCCACAGGGACACTGGGTGACTTTGGTGACCACACCTAACAAGCCAGGGGTCATGGGACCCAGACTGACTACCCTCCACCCTCTAACTGCTTCCCTGTGGCGATTCTCCCATGGCCCAGCATAAAACCTCAGCACCTGCTGCAGCATGGGACCCTCCTGGAGCAGATGCACCCATAAGCCATCCATCCATTCCTGAGTGCTGTGCCTGCAGGGCAGGAATTCATTCATTCCCTGTGTACCACAAGCCACATTCATTCACTCATCCATCATTCCACTGAGGGCCCCAAAGACCCTGCAATGTCCTCCCTTAAGGGAGCCAAGCAGGGAGCTTGGGGATAAAGGAAGTAGGATACAGGGAAGTTTTCAAATGAGACATAACTGTCATCTCCACCCTCAGCAGCTCCAACATGGCACCTCTGGCAAGGGCTCTCTTACTTTCAACATCTACCCAAGACAGACTCCAGCCAGACTCCAGCACACACTCATCCTCTGAATCAACACCCATGTTCTCTCCCTCCTTTTTTTTTTTTTTTGTTGTTGTTTTTCAAGACAGGGTTTCTCTTGTGTAGCCCTGGCTGTCCTGGAACTCACTCTGTAGACCAGGCTGGCCTTGAACTCAGAAATCCGCCTGCCTCTGCCTCCCAAGTGCTGAGATTAAAGGCGTTCGTCACCATTGCCCAGCTCGCCCTCCTTTTTTTGAGGAGGGGTTTGTTGGGTTTTTTTTGAGACAGGGTTTCTATGTGTAGCCCTGGCTGTCCTGGACTTCACTCTGTAGTCCAGGCTAGACTCACTCACAGAGATTCTTCCAAGTGCTAGGATCAAAGGCATGCAGCACCACGACCAGGCTTGTTCTGTCTATTTTAAAACTTGCCTGGTGGGAGCAAAGCCTTAGACTCATGAATGTGAGGCCTGTGGACATGTCTGAAATGCATGACTGAATGAGGCCTTCAGGGGTAGTGTAAGTGAATGAACCAGGCATGAGGGGACACCCTAAGAGTCCCAAATGCCGAAGGTAACCACATGTCATCCCAAAATAGATATCTGACCTTCCAAACAAGTGTGTCCTATTTGGAATCTTCCAAAATTAGGTGTTCATGGTGGTGCATACTTTAAGATTTATTTATTTTATGTATATGAGTACACCATTGCTCTCTTCAGACACACCAGAAGAGGGCATAAGATCCCATCACAGATGGTTGTGAGCCACCGTGTGGTTGCTGGGATTTGAACTCAGGACCTCTGGAAGAGCAGTCAGTGCTCTTAACCGCTGAGCCATCTCTCCAGCCCGGGTGGTGCATGCTTTTAGTCTCGGAACTCAGGAGGCAGAGGCAGGTCAATTTCTTTGAATTCCAAGCCAGCCTGATAGGGAGATCATGTCTCAAAAATAATAGTAAAAAGTGCTGGAGAGATGGCTCTAGCTTAGTCCTGGAGAAATGGGCAGTTCACAACTGTCTGTAGCTCCAATTCCAGAGGATCAGACACACAAGACATACAGGCAAAACACCAATGAGAGTAAAATAAAACTAAATCATTTTAAAATAATAGCAAATAAGTAAGTTTCGTGGTGGAAAATAGAAACCAAAAAATAACAAACACATTTTCCAGAGGCTAAGTCGGGGTGTAACCCTGTCATCTCTGCACTTGGGCAGCTGAGGCAGGAGAATCATAAGTTACAGGCCAGACTGGAGATAAGAGAATCAGGACCTCAAGACCATCCTCCGCTACATACAGAGTCTGCATTCTAGCCTAGGCTACACTAGAACTTGTCTTCAATCGACGACCTCATTACCCCTTAACCCTAAAAAATCCCGATGACGCTAAAATGACCTTCACATTTTCTCCAGCTTTTGTTCCCTGATATTGACCTATGACCTTTGAAGCCCCTAGCAAAAGTCTCAAGCTCCTTCACCTTTACAGTCAAGCGCCCCGGCGCCCCGGGACCTCCGCGTGCCCTCTGACTTTGTTCCCTGCCCTCCGCCCTCCGGTCCGCGCTCACCGCAAAGGCCACCTAAGGCCGTGGTGATGTAGGCCTTGCGATGACACTGGGTGCCGTCGGGGACCTCATTGTAGGCTTCGAAGAACCGCTTCGCCATGGCCGTACCTAGCCGGGCTCGCTCGGCAGACCCCACAGAGTCTTAGCAAGCTCAAGGGTAGCGGGCTAGGCCAACTCTCGCGAGGTTTCCAGCGCGCAACTTTATTGAACACCGAGGACACAGACACGGCGTGTGCGCATGCGCACGGCGCAGGTTCGTACGAAGGTCTTTTTCACGTAGCAGAAACTGTGTAGTGCTCAGTCCACAAGTGAATCTGGACAGAGACCACCCGTGACGTCATTCCTGGAAAGATAAACTGAGGCTATGAAGAAAAACGCCTCCAGCCCTAGCGAAGACGAGGTTCCTAGTACGGAGAATGTTGATAGTCCATCTAAGGGATTGACAGGTTGACAGACCATTGCAGTACAGCGATTGCACTGTCAGGCGGGTCAGTGCTCGAAATTGACAGAAGGTAGGACAATCGCAGTGTAGATATTACAGCGCAAGGCGGAACTCGGAGCTGCAGTGATGTGGCGGGACATAGCGCAAAAGTGGCTGGCTAATCAGGGATCCCGACTGTGTAGGGGTGTGGTTACGTGCGCAACTCAATCAGGACCGCGTGTAACTATTTGGGGGCGTGGCCAGGCCAGGGGAACCAATCGTAGCCTGAAGATTATAATTGACGGAGACCAGACCCATTCTGCGCTGGTCCAAGTCCTCGGAGGCGTAGCCAGACTCAGGAGCTGTTCCTGAAAGGGACGTGAGCATTGGCTATGGGGCGTGACCACACTTAGGCCTGCCCCTAGTAGAAATGTGGCCAATAGTGAGCCCAAGAGGAAGCACGCGCCTTCTCCGGGGGCATGTCTCTGACGTTACTTCGGAGTAGGGCGGGGCCTCTTGAGAAGGTTTAAATTAATGCTGCGGCGGTCTGGGAGCAGCGCGTCAGGAGTAGGGCTCAGGGGCGGGTTTTTTCCGCGTTGTGGGCGGGGCCTGGCAGGGTGGGGTGGAGCCTGCACGGCGGCCCGGGGCCATGTCTGCGCCGCCACCTCTGCAAATCCGTGAGGCGAATGCGCACCTGGCCGCCGTGCACCGGCGCGCGGCGGAGCTGGAGAGGCGGCTTTTGGCGGCAGAGAGCACGATGCGTGCGCAGGCCGAGCGCCTGGCCTGCCACGACCAGCAGCTGCGCGCGGCCCTGGACGAACTGGGTCGCGCCAAGGACCGGTGAGGCCCCAGAGGAGGCCCGACGGACATCCCGAAGGAGGCGGGTGGAAAGGGCTGGGAACCGAGAACAAAAATCTCCGGAGCACTAAATGCCCAGCACCACAGCACTGGGGAGGCTGAGACTAGAGGATCAGGAGTTCGGGCCATCTTCGACTTCATGGGGAGTTAAGAGTATAGCCTGGGTTTCATGAGAGCGTTTCAAACTGTTAAAATAAAGCCAGCTGTCCACAAGGCCGAGTCCGCTGCTACTGCTGGAGGCTACTGGGTAGGGGGCCACATCGGCAGACAAAGGCACAGAGCTGTGACAACTATTTCTGACCACAAGGAAGTCCTACTGAAGGACACACAAAACTGGTATTGTTTTGTTTTTGAGAGAAGGCTAGCCTTGAAGACACTATGTAGCTTTCAACTCCTGATCCTTCTGCCTCCATCTCTGGAGTGCTGGGATGACAGGGGTCAGGCCTGCTGTGGGGCTGAGGGTGCTTTACCAATGACATCAATGGCTCTGTGTAATGACACTCACTTGCCTCTAAGAATGACAAAAGAATTTGATTCCATAGAGTAGAAGGAGCGAACCAACTCGTGCAAATTGTATCTTGACTTCCACATGTTTGCTGTAGAGTGTGTGAGCATATACACATAAACAAGCACACAAAGAAGCAGTGGAGGAGGAGACGTAGGGAGCCTCAGAGGATTCCAGAGCAGGTAGATGCCCCCACCCCCAACCCCTGTAAGTAACTACTTTATTTGGTCCTCTCACCAGGGAGATTTTCGCCCTCCAAGAGCAGCTGCTGAGCTCTGAGGCCACAGTTCGAAGCCTGCAGGCCGCAGTGGACCAGAGGGACCAGATGATCCAGCAGCTACAGCCTCGGGTTGACCTGCTGCAGGACATCACTCGCCAGCGACCACCCCTGGCCGCACTACTGGCCACCCTGGAGAAGGCAGAGGAACTGGGCCCCTTGCCAGCCAGTCACAGCCCTGGGGCCCAGCTACTTCCTGATGGGCCTGGCCCACCCCTGGGCAACAGCATGGGGGAGGAGGAGGGCCAGGACCACCAGCAGCCTGCTGTGTTTGGGACCACGGTGTGAGCTGCCCTGACAGATCTCAGAATGTGTGGTCAAGGCCCCTTGAAGATTCTACTCTCAGAGTCCTGGACATCACCAGTTTCCTAGAGGGGTCTTGAGACATTACCAGGATCCCATTTAAACATCAAAACCAGTGAAAAGTCAAGATCTCATTTAAAACAATTTTTCTCCAGTGCTGGAGTATCTGCTACATTCCACTGATTTTATATAGTTTCAAAAACACAGGAATGCAAGGGCACTAACTCAGTGGTGGTAACTCCACCATGCACAAAGCCCAAAGTCAGGCACCCAGCATCAGTGAGCTAGAAGATGGGTACTGACCCCTCATCTCCAGCTCTGACTCTGAAGCCATGGTGTTTCCTGTTTGGGACAGGGTCCCAGGTAGCCAGGCTTGATGTCTCAGGAGTGTGGCATGGATCTCTGCTAGGTTGACAGGCTCCCACCACAGACCCTGCCTGTGGGGAGGTTGTATTTTTGCTTGAGATGGGTCTCTCTATATAGCCCAGGCTTCCCTTGAATCCTTCCAAGTACTTTGAATATAGATGTGAACCACCATGCCCTGCTGATGGGAGTCCTCCCTCCCTTTCTCACTCTTGTGCCTCCTGAACTATTCTTCTTCCCAAGTGGAATTTCCTCTTTGTTTTATGTTCCGTTGGTTCTGTGTAAGAAGACAAATCATTAACCTTGGATCTCTTTCCCATAGCTCTACCCTTCCTTCTAGGAAGAACAGGTAGGTTGAGACACCACAACCAAGAGTGCCTCAGCCTTTGCGCTGTCTGTTCCCTCTGCCTCAGTCTCTCTCCCTGGTTCCACACTCGGTTCCTTGACACTCAGGTCTCTCTCAAATGCCCCCTTCTGGAGGGGCCTTCCAACCAGCATCTCTGAAGTAATTCCTGCCAGCTGGTCACTGCCCTGTACTGTGATTGTTTGGTTTGGTTTTTTTGAAGCTTACTTGGTCTTGTGTAGCCTGGGCTGGCCTCTAAACTTTTTATATAGCTTAGGCTTGCCTTGAACTTTTGATCCTCCTGCTTCAGCATCTCTAGTGGTAGTATGACAGGCTTATGCCACCACCCACAATCCCATCCTGGGACCACCTTTTCAGTGGGAAGGCAGTGGCTATGAAGCAGGGAATTTTGTCTTCTGTCTCCATCAGTGCCTAGCCCTGCCTTAGCCATGAGCCTCCTGGATATCTGATGAGCCCTTTCCTCGTTTCCAGGGATAACCGTTTTTGTAGCAAGTCTCCTTTTGATACCCTAAAAGAATCTCTTTTTTTAAATCCTGGTTTCTACGCTCTCTAGGGCCTAACATGGTAAGGGTACATTACCTTTGTTAGAGCAGTGATAGGAAGGGTCCCACAAACCCTTGCATCCAGAGGTGGTGTCTATTGAGTTTCAGGCTCCCTGTGCTCAGGGAAATTATCCTTGAGCAGCCACCAAGATAGATGGTAGAGACTGTTCCAAACAGAAGGGCCTCCATTCATCCAGTCTGCCCAGAGTCTGACAGGGACCCTCAGCGTGAGAGACTGAGGCCCATTTTTTCTTGGGGATGGAGGAGAGAAGGGAGCTATTTGTATAGGGGAAGACAGGCTAAGGCCTGTCTGTACCAGAATAAATCGGATATTTCTCAACCTGGACTCCACCTTTTTTTCTGTTGTGGGGTAGCGTGCCGCTAGGCCTCGTACACACTACAGCAGAGGGGGCTGGAGCTAGCCATCCTGCAGCCTCCATGTTCAGGTTATTCCCAGAGACAATTGAAACCCAGCCCGACGAAGTGAAGGGAAACTACTTTTCTGCATACAAGCCAAGTCCACTTCCAGTTCAGGGGACAAAGGGAATACTGAAACTCATAATACTCAGGCTTTCCAGTCCCTCAGTAGGGGATTGTAGGTAGGACTCCTCCCTGACCACGCCCCAGCCCCTCACTGGGGGATCCTAGGCAGGCCCCACCCCTAACCAAGCTCCCAACCCCTCACTGGGGTATCTTAGGTGGGGAGCTATAATGTTAAGATATCCCTAGCCTTGCATCTTAATGTTAAGACTTGGAATAGCTTGGGCTGTAGCTTAGAGGCTGGACTAGCTTGCCAAGGGTTGAGACCCTGGTTTCCATCTCAGCACTGTGAAAGGGTTCACTGCAGCAACTCTAAGAGTTAATTATATTTTACATTACTCTGTAGAAAAGCAATAGTGCCTTGGGTGTGGCTTAGCGACATTTGCCTGGCATGCCAAGGCTCTGGGTTCCATTGCCAGCACCAAAATCTGACAACAATGAGGTATTTTCTGCTATTCCACAATGCTTGGAGCATAACAGGCCATCTATTTGGGTAGCAAAATGTCACTTCAGTTTCTCATTAACTGAATCAGGATGCTGGTTGGCCTGCAAACCCCATGGATATTTTTTTTTCTTTTTTGACATTAAGACAGTTTCACATAGCCTGGAACTCTTGTCCCTCCATCTCCTGAGTACTAGGATTATAGCCATAGGCCACCAGGACCGTTTTTTGGTTTTTTTTTAAGGACAAGGTCTCAGTTGGTAGCCCAACTTGGCTTTAGACTTTCAGCTATGTCCCCCATCTCAAGTGCCACCATTTTCAACTAGCTCTAGGCCGGCTTTGGCTAGGCTGCCCCATGTAGTTCGGGGTGGAACATTGTGGGCTGAGTGGAACAGGGAACAAGGCCTTTTCTCCAGCCAAACTTGTAAGTACTGTGGCCAGAGGCATGGACAGTGGATCTGGGAGTCACTTCACCCAGCCCTCCTTGGCTGGCTAATGTGCTTGACATGGTTACAGCGAGGCCCCTCCCAGTCCCCAGAGCCGAATTGCCAAGCAACAGCTGTGCCAGGACACACACAACTCCCTGGAGCTCCATTGCAGGATTCGCCGGATTCGGGAACACAGACAGGCCAGGTGAGTGATATGGGGAGCTCTGCTTGGGCTGTGCAGTGTCACCGACCTCTGTGCCAGGCTGGCTGAGTACAGAGACTCACTGGGAATTCTGTCCCCCCACAGCTGTTCACTTGTACCCAGAATGGATGCTGTGAATGCCACCATGGAGAGGCTGAGGGCCCAGTGTCTGTCCCGAGGGGCCTCAGGCATCCAGGGACTGGCCAGGTGACCCTTCACCCCCAGCAACCCTAGCGGATTCTGGCCTGGGTAGTCCCTATCCATCTAACCCCATCTTGATTCCCAGGTTTTTCCGTCGCCTGGACAAGGATGGCAGCCGGTCCTTGAGTGCAGGGGAGCTGAGGCAGGGTCTGGCACAGCTGGGGCTGGAGGTGGACAAGGCAGAGGCAGAGGCGTTATGCAGGCGCTGGGACCGTGATGGTAGTGGGACCCTGGACCTGCAGGAGTTCCTACGGGCGCTACAGGTGAGGCTGACCTCAGTGACTGAAGGGCTGTTGAGGGGTGCTGACCCCAGCACTCCTCAGTCATTTGTCCCCCTCCCATAGCCGCCCATGTCCCAGACTCGGGAAGCTGTCATTGCAGCTGCCTTTGCCAAGCTGGACCGGACTGGGGATGGTGTGGTGACTGTAGATGACCTGAGAGGGGTATACAGCGGTCGGGCTCACCCCAAGGTGTGCAGTGGAGAGTGGACAGAGGATGAGGCCCTCCACCAATTCCTCGGCAACTTCGACACCTTTGAGAAGGATGGGCAGGTGTGTCTACCTGGTGCCTCCCCCCACGGCAGTGACCTTGGACTGGTTCCCCCTCACAGCCTACCACAACTTATAGCCCGCCCATCCACAGGTCACACTAGCTGAATTCCAAGACTACTACAGCGGACTCAGCGCTTCAGTGGAAACAGACTCGGAGTTTGTGGCTATGGTGAGCAGTGCCTGGCGCCTCTGACATCTGCCTTCAACCATTTCACAGCTGCACTTAGCCTAGTCCCTTGATCCACCTGCCACCCTCTGCCACCACTGTCCCAGGGGGCCCCAGCTAGACACAGGAAGGGGGAATGTGTGAATATGGAGCTGAAGAACCGGCTAGACCAGGTCTCCTGCAGGGCCACCCACAGGCCTAGCAATGGCTGGATTGATTACTGACCCCATCAGGGGCCCCCATGGCCAAATCCAGCCTGACTAGCTGCCAGGTGCAAAAGAGTCTGGAGTTTAGTTAAAAGTTTTAATGCAGTTCTCAAATACATTTCATATGACAATCTTACATAAATGTTCCAAAACACATGGGTGACGTCTGGATTCACTTGTCACTGGCTGGCTAAGGCTGGAAGCAGTATGACCAATCTGCTAGGCAGCCTCTGGTGTCCTTGCTGGCTCCCCAGAAGTGGCCTGGCCAGAGGTGGCACCACACAGTCCACAGGTGGGGGGTTCGTCTTCTGCCCGGGGACAGGCCCTTTGCAGGTTCCCGTTGCCTCTCAGGGACCCTAGATGGTCAGTCACCTTCAGGGCTGTGCTACACTGGGTACCTGCTAAGGGAGACCCAGGTGGTTCGGGTAGGCAAACAACAGGGCAGGAACCCTCCTGGTTCCATCACCTTCGTCCAGACAGGTGTTCTCAGGCCCAAACCTAGGGAACCCCTGTGGGGGCCAGGCACCACCCACAGGAGCATCAAGTCAGCTCAGCCCACATGTAGCTTCATCTGTGACCTCAAGAGCCAAGCCACCAGAAATGGCATTTGCCATGTGGACCTGGCAGAGTGGAAAGCCGAGCAGGCAGCAGGTTACTCAACAGAATGCTGAGCCTAGCGTTCTCATTGTCACTGCCCAGGGAGGAACGGTCACCATGAAGCTGTGACAAATGTCAGTGTGCCATTTCGATCGGAGGAGGGCAGGGAACGTTCTTTCTGCTCATCAATATGATGAGGTCTGAGTCCCAAGCCGCATCCTGGCATCCCCGTCTGCTGCAGAGGGGACACTCGGATCCAGCCTGTGGCCACCCTGGCAATAGACACCACCATGACGCGGCCTGCGGGGAGGGACGGGCAGCAGACAGACGACAAAGCAGCAGCCTGGTGCAGTGGCTCCGCTGCTATGTGCTCCCAGGAGCCTGGCCATCTCCTTCATCACCTGTACCTGTGGGGACAGCAGGTCTCTTCAGTCCCAGTACACAGTCACCAAAACCAGCTGGGGTCCCTCCCACTGGTCCCTTGGTGCTCACCGGTCCCCGTGACACCTGAGGGAGCCAGCACAGCATCCTCATCACTGTCTTCCTCCTCGGTGGCCCGGGTGGCTCCTGGCTCAGGTGGAGGCGCCTTGGCCTCCTGTTCCTGTTCAGCCCTGCTACGCAGAGCCAGGATGCGGTGGTGCAGTGCAGCATACAGTTGGCCTGTGTCTTTGGAGCTGGCCTGCAGAGGCAGGGTGTGAAGTGGCAGTGTGTGGCTAGCAGCTACTTACGCCAGGCAGTGTCCACACATGTAGGCCCTGGCCCGTCACTAGGCCACATTGGCCTGGTCAGCTGACTTCTCTGACAAGAGACTACCAACAAGGTGCCCTTTGGAGAATTAGGACGAGGTCTGAGATCTGTTACCCCTCCACACAGGATGTCTAACAGAGGGGACAGCAGCGTGTGTACACAGCTATCAGGAACTACCCAGAGGAGGTCTGTGTCCTGGCCTGCCCACTGGTAACCTCAGCAGTCTTCAGCGCTGAGCCAGTGTGCCACCCCCACCTTCCCTCAAGCTCACCGAGATCAGGAAAACCTTGACACCCTGGTCCTCGGCATCTGTGGCTGTGATGCGGATGCTCTTTTCACTGGCCTTATCCATCTGCATCTGTGCCCACAGCTTCGTGTTCAGGATGAGCCGCAGGCTGCCCTGGGTCCGCATCACTGCAGCAAGGGGTCTGCTTAGCAACACCTGACCCAACCTGCAGCCCACGTCTGCAAGGGGCAGGGGAGACATGCCCTTGGGGAAGGGGCTATCCTGCAACATGGCAGGTAGGGTACACTGAGATGGAGACTGCTCCATCCCACCTGAGGACGGAGCCTGGGCCTATCACATGTATGAGGCAAGTCCTAACCTGCCCCTGGCTTGCCACCTGCTATGGGTAGGAAACCCACAAGTACTCTGTCCCCAGGGAAGAGGTCACACACAGTAACTGCTAAGCAAGTACTGTTGACATTAACTTTTTCTTTTTTTAAACTTTTCTTTACTGAGGTGGGGTCTCAATAGCCCGGGCTGGCCACACTCGTATCAGTCCTCCTGCCTTAGCTTCCCAATTTCTGGGCTTAACTTTTAAGGGGAATGCAACCAAATGGGAAGACCACGGCAGGCTCACAGTGGACCAGGCCAGCCTGGGCTACAAAGAGACTATTTTCACATGAGTCCCCCAAACAGGAGGGACAGCTCTGAAGCCCAGGCTGACACTCTTCCTGCCCCACCTTCCTTCCAAGCTGTACTTTTTAAAAGTCCACTAAAGATACTTGAGCAGAAAACCAGGGTGGAAGACAGCAGGCCCAGCCAAGAGTGAGCAGGTGTGGGGCTCACCGCCACCTTTGCTCACAGCCATGCCCCTGCTCCAGCTGTGGAGCCTACACTTCTTCTGGCTTTGGTTGTGACTCAAGCCCACCTCTGGGAAGGTCTGTCCTTCCCAGAGCTTACCTAGCCGGGACTGCAACGTGCCATCGTCAGTTGACGCCATGTCATTGAGCCTGAGAAGTCCCCGGCCACGTTCCACCCATGACTGTGAGGTCTTGTCGAACACAAACAGCTTACACTGGATCTGCAACACATGGGGTCAGTGACCAGGCTAGCATGCCCTGTGCACCCCACAAAGTATGAGTCCCACTTCAAGCTCAGAGTTACCAATGAGGCTGGGGTGTCTGACTAGCCCACCTGCATACTAGGTCCACCGACACTGAGGAGAGTGGCCAGCTTTGTTGCGCTCTTTGTCCAGTCATCTACTGTATAACCCAGGGCTCCTGCACACTAGGCTCTACCCTGGAGCCACACACCCAGCCCAAGTATGTAAACAAGAGTGACTCTGGAAATATAAATGCAAGCACAGAGAGATGCCACCAAGTTCCCACAGCAAAGGAGCACTGGGTGCTGTGCAGAGGTGCTTAGACGTAGGAAGGAGCACACTACAGAGCTGGGGAAGCTAGCAGCCTTGCAGACCCTCCCTCCCACCACCTGCCCAGAAAGCAAGCACACGTGTGTCACAGTGCTTGGAAGAGTCTCAAAGCAGAAAGAGGCCAAGTATCAGCTCACTGCACCCCCTTTAGAGCATTACTCAGCTAGGAACAGAAACAATGCTCACACATGCCTAAGCACAGACTTAAGGACCTGTGCTCAGTGACAATACCAGACATAAACTCCACGGGATACCATAAGAAATTTCCAACACGGGGAAATTGGCTATGATGAAGCCTTGTAAGTGCTGAGGTGCTAATTCACTGGGGCCAGACCTTATTCAGGGGATAAGCTGTGACAGTGGTTGTGGAACACTTTTTTTTTTGTTTCCTCTAGACAAAAAAGTTCCTGATTGGCCTGGAACTCTGTAGACCAGGCTGGCCTATAATACAGAGATCTGTATGCCTTTGCCTCCCAAGTGCTGGGGTTAAAGATGTGCACCAACACAGCTAGCTTCATTTTGTTGTTGAAAACAGGGCCTTGCTATGTAGCACAAGCTAACCTTAATTCCTGACACTCCCTCCACCTTAGCATCCCCTGTGTTTGGTCTCACCTGCAGCACGTTGCTCTCTGCCTCCTCCCCTGTAATAACCTCCACCTTCTCCAGCAAACACGTCCATGCTGTAGCCTTGGTATAGGCAGCTGCTGACTCAGCCAGGGACTCTGCACAGCAGTGAGGACCCAAGAAAAAAAGCACAAATCAGTAGGGCAGGCCTGATCCTTCCAGGGACCTAGGGAGCCCTGTCGTGGTCAGCAGAACACGGCCACCCACTACCCATAATGGGCACTTCAGGCCAATCTCTAAGGTCTATTACGGTTAAGGCTGTCCCTAGCTGGGCATAAGGAGTTTCCCCTGGGGTGCATGCAGGGCTGTTCCTACCTTTCTTGGGGGCGGCCTCCTGGGATGACGACTCAGACCCTAACTGGGCATGTGTAGTCTCCCTGCTGGTGTCTGAATTGGCTTCATTCAGCTTTGGGGGGCTCTGAGGAAACAAGCGTGCCAGGGCGGAGCTGCTGTGGGTGCTGAGGACAGAGCGAGAGGCCCAGCAGGGACGGCCGCTCAGCACTTCCTGGAGCCTGACTCCTGTGCCCTGCAGGGCCTGTTCTCAACAGCCATTCCATTCCCAGTCAGGCCCAGTCTCTCAGGGCCATAAGAGTGCCACCTGTGTGTAGCAATCTGGGGTAGTTCTGAGAAGCCACGGTGTGGCAGACCAACAGGAAGAAGCTGCATCGAGGCTAAGGGTCAGAAAGCAGGGAGTGTACACACGCCTGCTATCCTGGCTGCCTGAATGCAGAAGTGGCAGGCATAGCTGGTTCCATGGACAGACACAGGACATCTGACTCATTGGTATAGCTTTGAGTGCCACAACTGGCTCTGGCCACAGGAAAGCCTATGTCAGTGGACAATAAAGACAGGAAGGGTGACGCCAGCTCTTGACAGCTCTGTGAGAAAGCCTTTAATGAGTGGAGCTGGTCTTTCTCTCATTCCTGCACCTGAGTGTCCTGTCTGACTGTACAGGAGACACTATGTGACCGAGTGGGAATAGGCACTAGATCACTGTGCTGGGGCCACTCACCAAGACGCGCTCACTCATGTTCTGGCCAAACACAAACTTGGTGGAAGTGTCAGCACTGTGGGTCAAGTTGTCTGCACTGGAGAGGAGTGGCACCATCAGTGTGGCACAAGGTGCACCACAGAGGCACATGCAGTAGAGGGGAGCCACACAGCACAGCATGTCTGCCGCCCTCCCAACATACTAGAACACAGGCTCACTCCCTGGCCCAAATCATGGGGCTTGGCAGGAACCCCTTCTGCTTCTGCAGATGGAGGGTCCTGGTGGTATGGAACGACCCCACCTGCACAGCACAGTGCACTCACCTCGAACTGATGTACTGCAGGAAGTAGTTGGTCGCAGTGGGTGTTTCTGAGCTGGGATGTGCGGCACTGTCTACATCTGCCACATTGGCATTCTCATTCATTAGCTGCAGAGACAGAGGGAAGCAGGTTGCTCATGTGGCCCTGTCTGATAAGTGCTTGCCAAGATCAGCTGTGTAAATGGACTGTATATGGGGTGCAGCTGCCACCAGCATGGCCGCACTTGATACAGCAGTTAAGACACAAATACAAGCTGGGCAAGGTGGCACATGCCTTTAATCTCAACTCATTCTCTGTGAGATCAGGCTAGCCTGGGCTGCACAGTAAGACCTTGTTTCAAAGAGACAATAGTCTAGTGTGGGCCCACATACCTGACATCACAGCACTTCAGGAGGCTGAGGCAGGAGGATCTAGAGGTCAAGGCTGGATCATTCTGAGGGGCATCCTAGGCTCTGCAGGGTGCTGAGCAGCACCCTAGTCCTCTTTGTGTCTGGTGCTCCACTATCTTGGTGGCACCCATAAGCTAAAAGTGGCCCTGATTCTGCCTATGGAGGTTCCTGGCAGCCTGAAGCTGGAAAAGGAGGAGCTGGGTGTCTGAGGAGCCCCAGACCCTATTCTCTAATACTGTAGGCACCTGACTCAGTTTCCAGGACTGACCTTATGTGTTAATGATTCTGTGGTGGCATCCATGGTCCTGGCTGTTGAGGCTGGGGTGGAGGCTGTTTGAGCCCAGGCCCCAGCTCATGGCACAAAATTAAGAGATTTGTGTGCTCGAGGCTTGCCCAGCATGCTTGAGCTTTGGGTTCCAAATCCAGCACCACACAAGTCAGGCCTGGTAATAGACAACTCTCATCCTAGCACCCAGCACTCAGAAGGCTGAGGATGGAGGATCTGGAGTCCACGGTCATCCATAGCTACACAGTGAGTTCAAGGCCAGTCAGGACTATATGAGATCTTACCTCAAAACCCATGCAAAATCAGTCACGCAGTCATTTTAGTTTAGCTATTAGAAAGATGTTCTCAGGTAACATGAAATCCCTAGACTTGAGGATCAAGAGTTCTGTTCATCCTTGGTTACATAGTGGATTTGAGGCTACATGAGGATTTTGGATTTTGGCCACATGAGACACGATCCCAAAAATGGGAAGGATTCTTAGTGGGATGAGGGCCCTGGGCAATGAATGTCTGGGAATATGTGACTGCCACAGGTGCCTGAGGGCAGTTTTGTTCCATTGCCCAACACCCACCAGGCCAAATACCTTCACTCTGTCTCTCAAGTTCTGTCCAAACACGAAGGCATGTGGGGCCACCTGCTCCTCTTCACAGTGACCCTCCTCTGAGGTGCCATGTGGGGCTTTCTGAAGCACCTTCTCCTATAAGAAGAAACCATATTTACCAACATGGCAATGGAGTGCTCAGGAGCCTAGAAGGCAGCTAAGCTCATATTTTAGTGGAAGCTATGACAGACTCTCCTGGGGTGGGCACCATTAGAGAAAGGCCCGAACCCCAGATCTGTGCTGTGGGCCCAGGGATCTGAGAATTTGGGATGATGCTAGGTCTGAAGCCTAACAGCTGGCCAACACTAGCAGTCCCCTGCCTCAGTAGAGCTGAGGAAAGGGATTGTTTCCAGCTGGATGGCAAGGTAGAGTGGCCTTGTGAAGAGCTCAAGACCCAAGGGCATCCCTCTTAAGAGGCAGACTGGCTTTTGTCCAGAGAAGCACCAGGTAGAGATGAGGCAGATTTCAAATATCACAGCCAGTACTCAGGTTCTTGGGACCTCCAGCTCAGGCAGGAGGACTCTGGCTGTCAAAGGGAACAGGGAACATCACCACACCTTGGTGCCAACAGACACAGAACCAGTACCAAGGATCCATCAGACAAGGGGATAAACACTCAGGATGTGAACTATAAACAGCAAATGGCAGACACAGCAGCTACCAAGCAGTAGATCAGATAAGTCTCATGACAGTCACTAGAGGAAATGGTTTGATGTGGGTCACAGATGGGAGATCCCACTGCAGAGACAACAACAGGGACCTCCTGTCCCAGGCCATTTTCACTTCCACCTCACAGCTTTCTGTCCTTAGTGTTTTATATATGCTTACATTTTTGTTTCTCCCCAAATTACATTTATCTATGTGTGTACATGCATATGTGTGCATGTACAGAAAACAAAGAACAACCCCTTGGATTAGTTTAAAAGATACACCATGTGAATCCCTGGGATCCAACCTAAGCCCTCAGATTTGGAAGCCCTCACTGGCCCTTCTAAATGCTTTCTTCTTACAAGTAGGACTCTTCTGAGTATGGGGACTTGATCACCCATGTGGCCTGGATAAAGAGAATTTGAGTCCCTAGCTGCACATGGAAGGTGGCATAGAGAAGCTCCAACATGTCTATGACAGCAACTTGCAGTGTAGGGAAGGGTGGTGGGACAGTTCTGACTTCTTTCCTAGGCTGTTAAGAGTTTAAATGTTTCTAGTTGCTTGACACCCTACAAATCTGGCTCCATTCTGACTCTTTCATGGTCCTGTGCCTACACAGGGAGTATGGCTTGTGTGCATAGTCCTCCATATCCCTCTGGGCACTGTCCCCCCACTAAGAACCAGCCCCTGAGCCTGGCATGACTCTGCAAAGGTTTCTACCAGCATAGGGAATCCAAGTCTCAGGGTTCAAAGAGTTCCAGAAGGCCCTGTCTGACATGCATGTCACCAGGTGGCTCTTTCTCCCAGCCATAATCCCACTCCATCTTCACTAAGCTCAGCATTACTGACCAGCTATGTGGTGTCAGCATCATGAATCAGGAATGGCTGAAAAAGTAAGGGTCTTGCCTGTTCTTGCTACATGATCAGAAATAGTGAGTATGGTGACCCTGTCCATTCCAGGACAACTTGGGAGTGAGGCTTACATCTGGAATGTGCAACCTTGGGCTGAAATCTGGGGTGCCACAGAGACAATTGAGAGTCAGATCAAAGCTGGACACTACGAACCCAGCCTGCTAGTAAGGAGGTGGAGCAGAGCATCCCAAGCTGAAGGATGGGAGGAGTTGCACTGTGGAGGGAAGGGTGGAAATTGCAAGAGGGTGACTCAAGTAGACCCCTGCATGGTGGAGCTAGATGCCAGCATAGCCTGGCTGGAACCCTGCACCTGATTTCCCTCCTCAGTCTCAGACACTCTTTTAAGAAGCAGGCTGAGAGCTATTCTTGCCCCCACTTGGGGCACTGAGGTGAGACGGGCATTTTCTAGGTGAGAACAGACACATCATTATGCCTATGACTCCATTATGCCAGCCTGGGAAATGGGGTCCCCATTAAACCCCTCATCCAGCTGCTGCTAGCACACTACCCCTAGCCTTAATCCTGGGTCTGTACAGGTGCCTCTTCTCTCTTAGGCAAGCTTTTCAGGGCCGACTGCCCCAGCACCAGTCATTTTGAAGGTTCATCTAAGACTTTGTGGGGGAGTGGCAGGACCTTGTCATGGAGACATAGTAACAAAAATCATTCATGGGCTCTCTGACAGTGGGACCCATCCTGACACTGCCTGACAGCCTCCTATCAACCAATGCCAGGTGTCCACTGGCTAGGCTCTCAGTCCCTGGTATGGTGTGGGAAGAACCTTTAACAGGATCCTGTGGCAGTGGGCAGGTCACAGGGGCACTTTCCCTGGCTCTCTGCTATCCTCTCCATGACTGCCCATCTCATGGGCACTCCCAATGAAGTGGGCTGTGATCGTCGAGGGGCAGCAGAGCTAGAGCCATGCTGTTCACATTTCCAACTTCTAAAACTGTGAGCCAGCAAATCTCTGTCTCTGCTAACGCCCTGTCTGGGTGTTCTGCTAAAGTATGGAAAGGGGAGTAGCCTGGGAACAACCTGTACAAGAGCAAGTGCAAACCCAGGCAGCCTAAGAAGCTGCCCAAGCTGAGAGTGCTGGAAACTGCTATAGGCCTTTGGACACCAAGAACCCGCACAGACATCACATCAGAGCCTGGCACTACAGCACATCCTGGCCGCCCCCACAACCAACCAACCTCAAGTGTTTGTGTCCCCTCCGCAGACTCAGAGGGACTCCTCTGTGTGAGGTTTTCGGGTGATGCAGACATGGCTGGCCCCATGCAGTCTGCTGGCATAGTGACTCCATTGGTGCCACTGCTGGGAACTACAAAAAGGAAAGACAGAGTGGGCAGGTGTCCCTCAGCCCTTCAGCAGCTAGCCAGACTGCTAGACCCTGAAGTTCGTTCATCCTAGGCTGTGTGCAGTGATGAGCATTTTTAATCTCAACACTTGGGAGGCAAAGGCAGGTGGATCACTATGAGTCCGAGGAAAGTCAAATCTAGATAGAAAATTCTAGGTCAACCCGGGCTACATTAAAAAAAAAGAAGCAGCAGCAGCCATATATTCTTAGATTAAAAACAAAAAAATGCCCAAAACTCTTAAGACATGAGGAGCTGCTGCCTTTATTCTAGAAGACACTATGTTGGCACATAGCTCCAGATGCTCAGGGCCAGGGATTAATTCATTCTCAGTAACAAATACACACACACACACACACACACACACACATGACATGCACATAGCTCCAGATGCTCAGGGCCAGGGATTCATTCATTCTCAGTAACACACACACACACACACACACACACACACACACAGGGCCAGGGATTCATTCATTCTCAGTAACAAACACACACACACACAAACACACACACACACACGACATGCACAAGAACTGGCTTCCAGTGTGCTCAGAAGCAGGACTCCCAGAAATCACACAATCACAAAGCCAGAAGGAAGCTGGAACAGTGGCGTGTGCCCGCTATCCCATGAGAAGAAATACAAAATGAGTTCAAGAGGAGCCTGGGCTGGCTGCACAGGGAGATCCTGAGTCACAAAAATCCAACTAAATCAGAACAAAATGACAATTGCCCTAACATGCCAGGCCCATCCTACTGGCCCCTAAATATAGACGAAATGAAGCAGGAATCTTTGAGGGTCTATCTTCGAGTATACTCTGGCTCTTTCAGGTGGACTCTGAGCACTGGACCCAAACAGACTTTCGGTGATTAATCAGCATGATATTAATCAGGTCCCAACTGGCTAGGCTACTTCTGAGTTTTCAGTAACAAGATCAAAACCCAGCAAGGCTGAAAACTCTTGCATGGGATCCCTTGTAGAGCAGCTTAGGAGGTTGACAAGAGACCTGGGGACACAGAAAACCTTGGCAGTACCCTATTCTTCTATTGAGGTTCCCCTCAGGATGGGGCTAACCTAAGTCTGTACTTCAGACTATGACTCAGTCCCTTACCGGTCTGTGACAGCACCTTGGGCTGTGGGGCCTGCAGCACAGCTGGACGGAGCACACCTCGCTGCTGTTCCCTGGGTTTCTGGCTGGGCAGACCTGGAACACAGTGGATTCTAGGAACTTCAACCCTGCTGCTCCAGGGCACATCAACTCCAGTGGTTGTGCAAGGGAGGCCACATTGAACACCAACACATTATAGTGACAGACACCTGCCACTGAGACCTGTGACAAGGTCCAGGTCTTCCTTTGCACGGTGCAAAGGAAAATGGCCAGGGCTGGTACAGAGTCACATGAGTTCCCAAGAAGGAGATACCCTGCTCCCAAAGGTCTAAGCAACTTCCCAGATCTGTCTCCATGTCAGTCCCAGTCCCAGTAGCAGACTGGGTCTATAGCAAGGGTCCTGGAGCCAGGCAGAGGCCTGAAAATGTCACCCACCTGCACTGGGTGCCTGACCGTGGATGAGCGTTGGGGGCTTCAGCCGGAAGCCGCTGCTCTTCTCCTCTGCAAGCACAAGACATAGCTGAGCTCAGCCTGTGGAGGCAGGAGCACAGCGAAACAGGGTGCAGGGTGGGCCTGGGACCCCAGAGAACAGTCCAGGCTACAACAGGGAAGTAGGAGGTCCATGTTAGAGCATGGTTCTGAGGCCAGGCCAGCACAGGGAAGGGACCTGGAGGATGAAGATGCTGAGACAGGATGACATCTGCTAGGCTCTAGGCCATTCCTCCCAGGAAGGGGAGTGATGGCACTACTAGGCAGGCCTACAACAGAGGACATGTATGCTAATGACCACAGGACCTAGGCAGGACCTCCCCCAAGACATGCCTGTTATTCAGTGCCAGCTCTGCCGGCCACTCACAAGAGCTAGGAGGTATAGTTGGATCTGCAGGGACATCTGGGAACCCAGTGTGTGTCTGCATCCTGGTGACCTTGTCCTGGTGAGGGACAGCTAGTCTAATGTGACCCAGGACAGGAGGAAAGTGTGGGAAAATGCACAGGCTACAGGCAGTCTCGGAGGCTCACCCATCAAGCAGACAGATATAAACCCCATACGCACAACCCTCCTGACGGAAGCAAAAAAAAATTAAAACCCATGGGCAAAGGCCAACAGCAGAAATCCCTCAAACACGGAGCTGAGGAGCTGGCTCGGTAGGTAAAGTGCCTGCTATGCAAGCATAAGAAAGAGCCCAAGTCCAGTCCCCAGTACACAGCAAAGGAGAAGCACATGTGCTCACAGTCCTAGAGCTGGGGATTTAGAGGCAGAGACAGGAATGTCCTGAGCTCTTTGACCAGGAGGTCTGGCCAAATCAGTGAGACCCTGCCTCAGAAAGGAAGACAGAGTGATGAATATCAGCATTGACCTCTGGTCGCCTCATACTAGCGCCCCCACAGCAGTGCACGCACGCACGCACGCACGCACGCACGAGTGTGGCAATCTTAAGTGAAGAGAAGCTCCCATGGTGCAGGGTCCGTGGATAGGAAATATCCAGAAGTGGGAGACAGGAGGTAGATCCATGATGCCCATGGCTGAGGATGGAGGAGGCTGAAGAGGGACTGGTGCTAGCTCATGGGGATGGAGTTTATTTGTAGTTGACAGCTTGATACAGGACACACTGATGCCACTCCAGCATCTTGTCACATGGGCTCCGATAGAAAACTGGTCACACTGGAAAGAAAGCCCAGGGGACACCTTGGGGGACACCCAGTCAGAGCAACACTCAAACCCTTGGAATAAAGAGCTAAATCCACTAGCTACACAAGGCCTGGACATGTAACAAAGCAGCAACTGGAGACAGCCATGGAGTGGGATGGAGGTGTCTTCAGGAGGATAGTGCTGGACCATACTTTTCAAACCTGAGATCAAGTTCATAAACTGTATATATCTACAGGCCCCAAAGGCTAGCTTTAGATGCCTGTGTCTTAGTCATAGGTCTTTCAGGATCCTGTTCGCCACAGAAGTAACCCCAACACAACCTTTAAGACTTGAGGGTAAGCCAGGTGGTGGTGGCACAGGCCTTTAATCCCAGCACCTGGGAGGCAGAGGCAGGTAGATCTCTGTGAGTTTGAGGCCAGCCTGGTCTACAAAGTAAGTTCTAGGACAGCCAGGGCTACACAGAGAAACCCTGCCCCCAAAAACCAAAGACTTGATGACAACACAGCTGGCCACAGGGACTGTAGCCACTCACCTGCATCAGTGTGGGGCCCAGAGCCTGGCCATTGTGTTGGCATGCAAGAATCCGGCAGGGTACTGCTGTGACCAGATGGGACAGAAGGCAAGCCTCCCTGTTGACACTAAGTGGGCAGCCAAGGCTTAGGATTCTGTCCCCAGCCCCATCCATAGAGACACACACTCTGGGCTCTTCTCAGGTCTTGTAAAGACTCACTTTGCTAACAGTGCATGTGACATTACTCAGGGCCCAGGGAACCCAGGCTTCACCCTCCTACAGCTGGCTGTTGGGTATATGCCACTGAAGGGGCAATGGGGAATGACTGGGTGAGGGGGAGAGTTTGCTTACCCAAGGGAGCTCCCTGCTTAATTGGGAATACACTAGAGACTGAGCCGAGCTGGCCTGAGGCTGACAAATCTCTCAGACAAGCTGGTATTGCTAGGCACTGTGCAAGAACACAGCTGGCCAGGATGGCATGACCTGAGGATAACGAGTAGAGTCAGGTTTCTTCCTTGGGCTTACTGTGTAGCTGAAGGTGACTCTGAATTCCTGATCTTCCTGCCTCTACCTTCCAAGTACTGAGTTGACAGATGTGTCTCCTCACCTGACTGAAACCAGTCGTCTTCTTTTTTTTTTTTTTTTTCCGGTTTTTTGAGACAGGGTTTCTCTGTGTAGCCCTGGCTGGCCTGGAACTCACTCTGCAGAGCAGGCTGGTCTCAAACTCAGTGATAAGCCTGCCTCTACCTCCTGAGTGCTGGGATTAAAGGTGTATGCCACCACCATCTGGTTGAAACCAAGCTTCTTAATGTCAGGAAGAAGGGCTAGGACACTAAAGAACCCTACCAGTGCTGGCTCTATAGAACAGGGCCACACCCTGTGGGCCAGCAAAGGCCAACTAAAGTACCCTGAGCATCAAGATCCTGGTTCTAGAGGCTATACCAACAAAGAAGAAAGACAGATTCCAGGACTGAGATGGAATGGTGAGCAACTTCCCTGTGGGGACAAAACAGAAAATGACCAGGGACACTCTTCGGATTGTCTATGTCCCAGTATCAAACACAGATTTGTGACAGCCCAGAAACCATCAGGTCAGGAAGATCTGAATTCACATCTACCCTGCTCAAAGACCGGAGAACAGGATTCAGGGAGGAAAGGCTCTAGGAGCCACTGGTAGGACAAGAGTAGTGGGGCAAACAAGGAGAGCCTCCTACTCAGAGCGGAGCAGATCCATTCTGGGGAAACACAGGTTTGAAGGATGGATAGATGGTAACAACAGAGACAGGACAGAAACTGTGCCCTAAGAAACCAAATCACCCTTACGGATACTCCAAAGACAGCCCTAGGCCTGAAGACTGTCCTCAGAGGAATTCAGTTCTGCAGAATCCAAGTCATCACAGTAGGCTGAGGAGATAGATGGCTGAGTGGGGAGAGCACCTCCTCTGCAAGTTTAAGGCCCTGAGTTCACATCTCAAGTATTGACCAAAAAAACCCCAAATGGATGCAGAGGATGGATCCTGAGCTTGCTTGGCCAGACAGCCTAGAACCAACTGTGAGCTTCTGGTCCAGGTAGAAGCTCGAGAAAGCAAAACAGAGAAAAGTGGGGGGTGGGGGGTGGGAGAGGATCCATCAAGGAAAATGTCTGCAGCCTTGCTCTGGTTCTCACACACATGAACATGCTACATACGCAGATGCACACACACAGAATAATGGCAGGCAGGCCAACAAGGCTGGGGATCCTCTTTGTGTCACCTCTACACACCTACAAGCTGGCATGGGGCCTTTGAATCAGGAGGGTGTACAGCTGTGAAAGAGACTGCAGTGCCTGTTTCGCAGGACCACCATGCTCTACATGTGGAGTGAAGACAAGGAGGAAGACCTCCTCGACACAGCATAAATGATACTGCTGCCTAGGATGGACCACCAAGACCAGAACCAGAGCCAGCAGAGGCCAGGACACTGGATGGTCTTGCTCTTCAGAGCAATCACTCCTAATCATCCATCCAGGCGGCAATCACTCCTAACCTGAGGGGCACCTATGTGTGAAAGGGGCTGCTGGACTTGCCTGCCTCCAACTGAGCATCCCCAAAGTCTCTCAGCTTAGATCCAGCCTCACTCCTGCACTGGTTGAAGCCTGGAGGCTGGCATCCATGTGTATGGTGCCCCCTCAGTCTAACCACAGTGCCTGAGCTGGGAGCACAGACAAATACTCCCTGGCTGGGCATGAGTGTGTACACGGTATCCGGTAGGCGAGAATACTGTTCCGACCGGTCAGTCCACACCAACACCATGTCCTTGCAATGTACCCACAAGGCTTGACAGGGAATCTCCCACCTCCACCTCAGGGCGAATGTGTCAGCTTTTCTTAGCCTAAGTGGGGCCCCTGGTATCACCCATGGGGCTGCACTACCTGGCTCAGGAGGGTGTTGCTTACCTGAGTGCGTTAGAGAGGATGTCCGTTCACGTTTGACAGGAGGGCAGTAGTTTCCATCCTCATGGTCAGAATCTAGACACAAAGAGGGTAGAGTCAGGGAGTTTTCAAGTTTGCTTCCAGGATTTGGCTCCTGTTCTAAAGACTTCCTTACCTTCTCCGGCTTCAGGACTGGAGCTGCCAGCAGATCTCTGCAATGAGAGTACAGAAGTGGTAAGAGGCCCCAAGTGTTCCAAACCTGTGCCCCCAACTCCTCTGTGCCCTGCCAGGGGCTAAGGATGGCCCTATATAGATCAGGTCCAGTGACCCATGGGGCCACATTCCCCATAGACAGCACAATCCTGCCCAGCCTGCCTAGGGCATTAGTACAGCCCTCAGCAAGGCCTACACCAGTGTAGATGTCCTGGCTCCCACACTCACCCTGAACATTCTATAGCACATTTGCATGCCTGCTTCTAGGCTGTCAGTTCCAGTACAAGCAAGCTCTGATGTCTGGGCTAAAATGCTCAGAGGTGTGCCAGGATGTCAGGACCCTTCTTCAACTAAAAAGAGGCTCCATGGCCCTCTGGTTCTAGCCTGGCATTCAGGGTGTGAGTTGCCAGGTGAGATCAGGAGCTCATCTCCTGCCCAATACAGCCCCAACTTGTATCCACACTTGGTACTGTTATCCTTCAGATCCCAAAGTCAGAAGCAAAGACCAATGGTGGACTCACATCCCTGGTGGACCCTGGCCATTGAGGAAGACACAAGAGCCCATTTCCCTAAAGTTTTCCCTAAAGTGCTTCGGGCTCAAGCTGAACCAAACGGGGGGATACTGCCTTCAAGAAGCTGCCAAGAACCCATGTAGTCAATAAACCCAAAGAACACCAGGAAAGACCCTCCCTCTGTGGACCCTGGCCCATTTTTTTCCATAAATGGCCAGAAAGCCAGCACTTTTGGCTCACAGGTCGCATCTCCTCACTGTTGCTTATAATCCTGTAACAATGTAAACACTGGCTCAGCTCAGGAACTGTGCAAACAGGCCGTGGGCTAGAGCCTGCAGCAGTGAGCCCAGAGAGGGTCAACATTTACTCAATGACACACAGTAAATCTCTAACAGACTAGCACCCTGACTTAGGCACTCTCCTCAGTACAAGCTCACAGCCTGGCTCTGTGTCAAGAGAAGCAAGCCCACCTCTCTGCTCCCTGGGACTGTTCTCTCACTCACAGAACAGGTACAGTTATGGTCCCCAGACAGGTCCCCACTCCCACCCAGAGACCTTGTCACCAGGACAAACCCAAGCTCTGCCTTCCACATGATGTCAGATCTCTTGGGAGTTGCAGAGGACATCCTGAGCCCAGGGCTCAGAGACTCTGCAGCACTTAGGGTCACATCTGATCCAAAGCTGCCCCACGAGGCTCAGCTGCTCCTCGGTCTGGCCTTGGGACCAGCAGCCCTCTAAGAGGCTGCCCACAGGACCATGGAGGGGCCGCCAGCCTAAGGAGACACACGCAAAACTCTCCTGTAGTGAGTCTTCAGGCTGGACTGAGTGGAAGAAGGCTGCTGCTTCTGAGGTGCCCAGTGGCTCTGGCATCACTGAAGGCAGAAGGAGAAAGTCTGTTTTGTAAGAATTCCTATCACCTTGGCTCCATGGCTGCATCAACACAGCTCCAGACATCCTCATGTGTCATGGCCACCTTGTTACTGCTCAGCTTCATCAAGGGAGAAGATTCTTAGGATCCATGTGGGACATCACCAGGAGTGCACGTGGGGACAAAAATTTCCCAGAAGAAGCAGTCCCACTGTTTCAAGGATAAAGGCTCCAGGATGACACACCAAGAGACACAGGTTGCCTGAGGTATCCACCTCACTAACCAGGGAGCCAAAGAGAAAAGCCAGGCCAGCATTCCAACGGATCCTTGGATAGATGGAGGAGGTTCACAGAGTGATCCTCACCCACAGCTTCAGACTGGCTCAGTTCTGCCAGCAAGGAGCACAGGAACCACAGAGGTGGGAGGCGGAAGCAAGAAGATCAGGAGTTCAGAGCCAGCCTGAGCTACAGAAAAATCCTGCCTCAGAAAAATCCCAAAACAAAATATGAACTTAGCTGATCTTGGCAGAAGTGCTGGGATAAGAAGCACACACAAGCTACTTCTAGGTGCTATGGGATGGCCAGCTGACACATCAAAGAGGCCGCTCTGAGGGCTGGAGAGATGGTTCAGTGGTTAAGAGCACTCACTGCTCTTCTACAAGATAGATCACCCACATGATGCAACTCACAACCACCTGTACCCTCAATTCCAGGAGCATCTGGCCTCTGGCCTGCCTGGCCACAGAACTCACATGCACATCTCCCACACGTGTACACACAACTAAAAGTTATATATACTTTTTATTAATTACATATACTTAAGTTAAATATATATATATATATATATATAGAGAGAGAGAGAGAGAGAGAGAGAGATGCCACCCTCAAGAACACAAAAAGTTGTCCTCAAAGTTGGCATCACCCCAAAGGCTGTGGGCAATGCAGGGGCTCAGGTACACATGGGGTACTGCACAGCATGGTCTATCTACAACCTCCAGGACAGCAGGCTGCTCACAGGCTCTTAGTGGGCAACCGCACATCACAGAGGTTCACCCTACATGCCCTGGAAATGTGGCATGGAATACAGACAGACTGGGGATATGGAGGAGCTCTCTGGGCAGCCAAGTGACTCCCTGAACTGAGACTTAGGGCACAACAAGATAAAGACCACTCTGTAGCACAAGGACTGGTGGTGAGCTCAGCCTGGTATCCCCAGGATCAGATTCCACCCAACTGGATTTATAGCCCAATTCACCCAAATTATAGTTCATCTATGCAATGCGCCAGCCACAAGACTACTTCTGGCAGACAGCCCAGCTTCCCTGCTGAGAGTCTATGCTGGCCTGGTGGCTCAGCGCTGTCACCAAGTGGTATGACAGTGCTGCTCCAGCCACTGTGAAGCAGGGGGTGGGGATGACCTCCAGCTCCTCTTATCTAGAGGCCCCTTTCCCTGGCTCATCTGGAGGCTATATTGCTCAGGCTTACAAGAATCAAGACACCAACCAGGCTGTATGGGGCCCCACTGGCCACCCAGGACAGTGGCTCTGGAGGGCAGCTACTGTTGGGAGAGCTCTAGGATGCACTGCCCTGTGGCTCAGCCTGGGAGCCAACACCCGCAGAGCCGTGCACAGAGGCAAGAGGCTTCTGGATACACTTCACAAGGATTCTCTGTCCAGAGCAGAAACAGAGCATCCTGACTCATGTGGCTTCTTTCATCACCCACTCTTCTGCAATACAGAGGAGGAATCTCCCACAGCCCCTGGCACACCTTAAAAATCTTGCTTTTTTTCCCCTTGTTGCCTGAATCCCCAAATGACAGGGCAGGACCCCAGCCTCACCCTGGGCAAAGCTTCTCCTAGCATGACCCAGTGTTGGGAACTGGGGCTGGTGTGAAGGGAGGGCCACTCAGGCCTACAGAGGATGCAGGCAGAGCCTGGCCGTACTATCCACACACACCATGTCTGGCTCTTTATGTAGGTGCTGGGAATTTGAACTCAGGTCCTCCTGGTCTCACAGCAAATGTTCTTAATTCACTGAGCACCCACCTCTGTAGCCCTCACTTATCTAGCAGTAAAGCAGAGACATTTCCTGCCACTGAAGTGTAATCTACCCACTGATGCCTCCACCGGTGCTAGATATGGACAGGTGCTTCCCCTCTTCCTGCTTCACTTCAGCTCAAGCTCAGAGTTTCCAGAGCCCCTGGGTTCCTAAGACCCTGAACTTTGCCACTTAGGTTCAGGAGGAGAGAACTGGGAAGAAGCCAGTGAGGCCAGGAAGGGCCTGGAAGGCAGTGCTGCCCAGTTCCTCTTGGGGCCCCTCCCATCTCCCAGGAAGCAGACCCTATCACTCACTATGTAGAGACAAAAAGGGGCTTGGTGGCTCTGGCTGGTCAGTGGTATAACGAAAGTAGGCTAAGTAAGTCCTTGCTGCCCCCTCCCAGATGCCTCAGGTGGTCTTGGAACTGAAGAGACAGGGACTTAGGCAGGGAATGGAGTGCAGGGTGGGCTATGAGCACTTACCCCTGCCAGTTCTCGCACACAAGAAGGCTGGGCTGCAGGAGTGGGGGGCGGAGGAGAGCTGGTGGAAGCGCTAGCAGGGGCAGAAGGGTCTAAGGCATGCTCCCCAGTGGATTCGGGGTACCCTGCATCAGGGCAGGGTGCCTCAGCCTCCCCCCGAGGCTCCTCTCCCGACTCCGGCAAGTCTCTGTGCTCTGTGGAGGACTGGGGGGCAAAAAAGACAATTTTCCTTCAATGTACACAAAAGGCCACACTGTGGGGAAGGGTGAGGGATAAGCGTCAGGGGTTATATGTGGTGTGGCCCCTGGGGAAGGGGAGGGGCCCTGTCCCTACCTCTGCCTTTCTGCATAGGGCTCTTGGGCAAGTAGGGTCTGAGCTTCCTTTTCAGAACAGCGGTGCTCTACTGCTCTCAGCCACTCCAGCAAGACACTAAAGTGCTGTTGGTGGACACATCAGTGACAGGAGGGCCAGGACACCCACAGATTTTTAGCCTCTGGTTTTCCCAGGCTCACCCCACACACCCTGGGTGCAGGCTTCTTTGGAAAAGGGCAAAGGATGCGAAAGCTAAAGTCCAGCATCCTTTGTGATAGACCTGGGGGCTCTAAGGGCCTCTAGGCAGAGCACCTGTGGCCCCAACTCTTTCTCAGAGGTGATGTCCTGCCAGAGTGGTCCAGGGCCCCAAACCCCAGGGCACTGTCCACCAGTTGTTCTCAGCCCGTAACTAAAATGGCTGTGGCTGTCTGCCAGAGAGGAAGGAAACGTCTCAAGGGTGTGACTTGCCCACAGGGCTGTGCTGTGATTTGAGTCTTGATGCCCAGGTCACCTTGAGTCCTGTGATCCAGGGGCCCTCTTGTCTCAGCCTCCCGGGTGGCTGGGACGCAGGACTGTGTCACCAGACGTGGCATGGGTGCTACTTTGAAACATGACCCCCATCAAAAGAAAATACAACAAACGCAGAGCCCTGTGGAAAGAAACGGCTCCATCAAAGTTCCTTCAAGGCCGGCTGTAGTGGAACAAGCCTGCGATCCCAGCACTCGGCAGGCAGAGGCAGGAGGCCCTCGAGATCCAGGCCAGCCTGGGCTATGTAATGAGACCCTGGCCCAGAGGAGTGGAGAGAGCTTACAAAGCTTCCACACAGGTCACTTCTTGCCTAGGTCTCAGCATTATCAAAGGGCATGATCAGCTTCCTAGGTTACAGTGGCCACCACCAGTACCTACTGCTACTCTTAGGCAAAATTCAACCTCTTGCTGGGAGTGGGAGCCAAGATCAGCTGACTGGAGTCATATGGAGGGTAAACAGTAGGCTCTCAGGGGCCAGGAGCAAAGACAAGGAAGGAGTTCTGCCTCTGTCTTCCATTACTGAACTATACCAATGCCAGGCTGCTACCCAATTCTGGCCCTGTTGTCCCCAGGGGCAACCACACTAAAAAAGCCAAATGGTCCAGGTGCCATATGAACAATGGGCACAGGTGAGGGGAACAGCTTGTCACCTGCCCAGGAAGGACCAGGTGTCCAAAGCCAGCGATGGGGCTGAGCAGCATTGATTTCTGAGAGCTATTGCTGGGGTGCTTCAAGGGGAGACTGACAGCTGTGTCCTGTCACTGACAAAATACAGCAAGCACAGAGAACGAGAAGCAGCTACCTCACAGGCACACAGAGCGATGGCCTCATACCCACACCACACAGAGAACATCCCTAGGACATGGGGACAGAGAAGATAAGAGGACCCTGTGCTGCCAATCTAGTCACCAGTCTTCAGGTGTCTAAGGTCTAGAGTCTGTGGGGGTGCACACCTGTCACTCCAGCACTTAGAAGTGTGAACCCCAGCCTGGGCTACAGATCAAGACTATCTCAAAATAAAATAAAACAAAATAATCTGGTCTGTGGCTCCATTGTAGAGAACTTGTCTCACATGTAGACAGTCCTGAGTTCTACCTCTAGTTCCCACGCCAGCTTCCCACTCAGGAGGTAAAGGCTAGCCTGGGTTACACAGTGAGCTCAAGGACAGCTTGACCTATAAAAAACTCTGTCTTTAAAATAATGACCAAAAGGCTAGAGAGATGACTCAAAGAAAACTGGTTATTCTAGAAGACCAGGGTTCAATTCTCAGCACCTAGATGGCAGCTCACAACTGTCTGAAATTCCAGTTCCAAAAGACTAAACACCCTCTTCTGACCAGCTTGAACTCCAGTCAAGCATGGGGTGCAAATATATGTGCAGGCAAAACACCCATATGCCTAAAATAAATTACTAAAAACAATGACCACCCAGCTAACTCAGTCAGTAGACATGAGACTATTTTTGTTGTTGTTTTTCAAGATAGGGTTTCTTGAGCCGGGCAGTGGTGGCGCATGCCTTTAATCCCAGCACTTGGGAGGCAGAAGTAGGTGGATCTCTGTGAGTTTGAGGCCAGCCTGGTCTACAGTGATTTCCAGGACAGCCAGGGCTACACAGAGAAACCCTGTCTTTTTTTGTTTGTTTGTTTTGTTTTTCCGAGACAGGGCTTCTCTGTGTAGCCCTGGCTGTCCTGGAACTCACTGTAGACCAGGCTGGCCTCAAACTCACAGAGATCCACCTACTTCTGCCTCCCAAGTGCTGGGATTAAAGGTGTGCATCACCACCACCTGACCATGAGACTCTAACTCCAAGCATTTAAGAGCACTGGCTGTTCTTCCAGAGGCCCTAAGTTTAATTCCCAACAACCACATGGTGGTTGTAATGGAATTCGATGCCCTCTTCTGGTGTGTCTGAAGACAGCTACATCATATATATATATATATATATATATATATATATATATATATATAAAAAATAAATAGCCGGGCAGTGGTGGCACACGCCTTTAATCCCAGCACTCAGGAGGCAGAGGCAGGCAGATATCTGAGTTCAAGGTCTGCCTGGTCTACAGAGCGAGTTCCAGAACAGCCAGGGCTACACAGAGAAACCCTGTTTCAAAAAACCAATAAATAAATAAATAAAATAAAAAAATTAATAAACTAGGAGTGGTTGTACACACCTTTAATCCCACCACTTGGGAGGCAGAGTCAGAAGTTGGCAGATCTCAGAAGCAGACAGAGTTCAGGACAGTGGGCTCTATACAGCAAGTTATAGGTCAGCCAGGACTAAGGACTACACAGTGAGGCCCTGTCTCTAAACAAAAATAATTACTAGAAACTAATAAGTAAACAAGTAACCAAAAGCTTAGACTGGAGACATGCTTTGGTGCTAGGTTGCTGGGCCAGCACATAAACCACTGGTCCCAGCACTAAAAACCAATGACAGGAATAAACACCATTTAAATAAAAGTAGAGTCCCTGGTCAGGCAACTGCAGGAGGTGGCAAGCTGTTGCCCTGGGCTACACAGACAATGGGCCACTTACCACTGCACAGCTGCTAATGCACCTGTTATGGGAGGTGAAAGCACCTGGCTGGCAACTGAGCCACCTGCTCTCTTCCAATCCTGCACTACCACCTAGTATAGCCTGCTTTACATAGATAGACCAAGTAGCCCAGGCGGGCCCAAATCTATGCAACCTTGACTAGCCTTGAACTCCAGAAATCCACCAGCTTCTGCCTCCAGATGCTGGGATTAAAGGGTATGTACTACCATGCCCAGCCTTCGTATTGTCTTTTCTGAGGATTTGAGAATTTTCAAAATAAAATTGAAAATATAACAACGAAACCGACAGAGAAAGAGGGAGACAGACTCCTGAGAGAAGCCTGGCTGATCCTGTCTGAAGTCAGAGGGACAGTGGTCTCACACTCTTTGTCGGTGATATTGCCTGTTTGCTTGACAGACAGGGTTTTGACCCAGGAGCCAAGAACGCTGACTCTCCTTGCAGAGAGGTCTGGGGTTTGGCTCCCAGTGAGGTAGAAGAGACTCATGGCAACAGAGCTGGTGCCATAAAGATTTGGCAATAAGTTTGCTGCAGAGACATTAAATTAGGAGAGGAACTAAGCTAAGAGGTGGCTTCCCCAAACCCCAGAGATAAGTAGCTGCTACCCAGGACTGTTAGAGATAAGCAGACATCATGCCAGATTGTGAGCATCCCCCCAGGAACACACCTCTGATAGGCAGCCACAGCCAATGCTAAGTCTTGGCCTCTCCAAAGCCCCTGGATCTCTTCTGGAGAAGAGCAAAATTCCATAAGGTAGGCAAGATGACCTGGGTAACAACATGGTGTACTGAAGAAGTAATTCTGGCAAATCTGCCCACATGCCCAGACTTGCAGTCTCCTGTCTGTTTAAACTGTTCAAAGTGTAACCCGGGGCCAGGACCTGAAAGAGATGGTATCCTGTGTGGAAAGCACAAGCCTAAGCTATAACTTAGGAAGTCTCTATCTATCGGAGCCACACTCCTCTTTGGGCAGTTGCTGGAGCCAGACAAGCTCTATGAAAGAGCCACCCCTCTGTTAACTGTACACAGGGATTCCTCACGGGAAAGCATGTTACATGTAACAGCAACATTCACATCAGGCGGCTTACAACCACCTTTAACTCCATCCAGTCCTGGGAATCAACACCCTCCTCTGGTCTCCACAGGTACCTGCACACATGTGGTACACAGACATGCTTGCATACAAAATAAGTAAGGAGACAGGCCTTCACTGTGTAGCCCAGGCTGGCCTGTAGCTATCACTTCTGCCTGGTGGTCACACTGCAGAAACAGCACTTTGGTAAGCCCGTGACTTTGGTAAGAACAGGTGGCACTCTTGGAAGTGTCAAAGCCATCATGAAAGGCCAGTCATGTGGACCTCTTACAGAAGCTGAACCCAAACCAGTGATCTCAAATGACCGCCCCCTCCCCCAAGGTCTGTTGGCACTTGGTGGGTGTGCTCCTAGCATCCCCTCAGAGCTGTACCCTGCTGGCAGGCTTGTGAGAGTTCCCACTGGGAACTTCTTCTGCAAGGCTCGGACAGCAAGGACCTGTCTATGGAACCCTGGTCAATGGCATTCAAACCTCAGAGCCACTAAGCTGCCCCAGTACAACAGACCCTTGCTGTGGGTCTGTCCACAAAGCAGCAGAGGGGCTGCTGGGGACTGTGTGGGGGTTTCAACACAACCAACTAAAGCTGCCTAACATATGATTGCAGGAGGGCTTAGAAAAGTCCAGATATTACCCAACACTGGAGAGAAAACAATTGAGAGAGATCTGATACATGACTTTGACTCCTACTAAAGACCACACAGAGGATGCCAGGGCAGAATTGTCACTGGGGACAGAAGTCCACATGGCATTGTGGAAACCAATCAGTCACCAAAACAAACTTGCAGCTTCCTTTGGCCTCCAGATGTTTCAACAAAAATAGAAATGGAGAGCCAAGCAGCTCAACACCACCACTCAGGCAGTGTCACCCTGGCAGGCATGGGGGTGAAGCAGACAGCGGTTTCCTTCACCTAAGTATGCACATGCATATCGTGCATACACACACACACACACACACACACACACACACACACACACACCACAGCAGTGGTGGTGACCATCTGGCCAGCAGCAGCCCCTAGCTGATTACCCAGATGTCAAATACTGCCAGCCTCCCAACGAGATGCAAATGTACAGGATTCACACAGTTGGGAGCCCTGCCACCAGCAGCCACTGTCTTCTGATGTGTCCAGGAGGGAACAAATGTTGGCCTTGAGAAAGACAGTCAAGAAGACAGTGATATCCTGGGCTGTTGCCTCTCCACACCTAGCAAGGCCAAACATGGCACTCCTGTAGACATGCAGCACATGGCCTCTGGGAGGAGTATGCCCTCCAAGAGGGAGGAGTTAGCTCCATAGACAGGGAGGAGGGGCAGGGGCAGTTAAGCAGGAGATTATTCCAGATGCAGTGACATACACTGGCTGGGACACAGTCCCCTAAAACACTCTCCTGGGGTGCTTGGAATAGAATGGGGGCTGTGTGCTAAGTGTATGCTCCATGCACCCTAAAATATGCACAATACTTGCTAGTCTAGAATTCACCAACCTCTCTCCTACCCAGAGTCCCTCCCCTTCTCAGTCTTCTGCCCTGGCTTTCCCAGGATAGGGAGACAATTCTAAAACACAATACTGGGACATGAGACCATGTTACAAGCTGATGTTCTGGCTCAAGGCAAAGTTCAGAGGTCCCATCAGTCATGACTTATTACGTGGCAGAGCAAACTAGAGGAAGGTATGTATAGTACGCAGCAGCCCCTTACCTTCTGTCCTTTGTCCTTCTGAAACACAAAGACAGACGCTGCGACGGCAGGCTTTTCTGAAAAAAGAAACATCAATGTTTGCTGAACATTGCAAGTGAATGGTCAACAAGGCTCTTTTGTTTCTGGTCAGCTAGACAGCCTATTGTAGCATACCAATGAGTGCCCACAGGTAGTCGACACTCATATATGCAAAACACACAAAAACAAATTAAAAAGTTCAAAGAACATCAAGCTGCTGAGAGATGCAACAGGGAGCAACCCAGGGGCACTGCCTGTCCTTTTCTGTGAGCACAGTACTGGGTTCAGGATCAGGACGGGGTGCAACACACCGGAGCACCATATGACTCCTTCCTAAAAGCTGAGTACCAATTTGGTTTTGTTGTTATTTTGTTTTTGAGACTGAGCCTCACTATGTAGACCAGGCTAGCCGCAGTCACAGAGAAGCCTCCCAAGTTCTAGGACTAAAGGTATATACCACCTGCCTGATTGGCAAGCAGCTGGTCCTCATGCTCCAGCTCTCTGAACAGCTCCCCTAGAACCCAACCAACCTGGCTTCCACAGGTGCTGATTAAACAGGGCTTCAGCAGCACTGCCATGACGTGCTGCCCAGAGGCAAACAGTGGCAGGTTCTACATCTGATGGGACAGGATGGGTACTGGCAGTGACTTCACGGCACCATATGCCCCCAAGGTTGAGTAGGAAGGGGCCTGGGCACTTATGAGGCACAACGCCAAAAACAGCCACAGTGCCTGAGATGGCAGATGTGCACACATTCACACACAGCACATGTGGAGAGGAGACAGGGAGGAAAAAACCATAGGGTAACCATTTAAGAGCAGGCTTGAGGAGGGACACAAACATCAAGGCTGTGACCACACAGTCACCACTCACTCACCCCCAAACCCACTCCTGGAGAAGCAGGACACTGATCTAGACTTGGGCCACAGAACTTAAAAACATGCAACCTGCTGACAGTGACACTCTCACTACCTCAGTCCCCACTGACTCGTGCTCTTGCGACCAGCTGTGTTCATCTGCCTTATAGCCCAAGCTGACATCCAAGCACCACCAGAAAATAACACACCAGGCTCATGCCTCCTGTAGCCACAGCTAATACAAATGATGACAGGGAAAGAGGCGAGACTGGGCAGAGGAACAGCTCACCACAGAGTCTGTGCCAGTTCCCCAGAGCCCTGTCAGCACGTCTGGGCCCAAGCTTAGCAGCTGGGCCAATGCCCATCCAAGCTCTGCCTCTGCACCCAGCATCAGTGAGATTAAGAAGCCAGCACTTTGGCCATTTTGGTCCCTTTCCACCCAACCCTGGCTCTAGGGTTGCTGAGGATAGCACCTCAGCCCAGGGGACACTACCTCATAAATATATGGCTGGGACTATGAAGAGACACTCTTTTTCTGCTAGGACTGCCTGGCCACCTGTCAACTACTGGGACCTTACAGGGCAACTACAGAGTGGACAGCCGGAGCCTCAGTCCCTAGGTCCCGAGTGGGGCTGACCAGCCTCAGATGTTGGTCAGGCCAGTAAATGGTACTGAAGCCAGCATGGGACTGCAGCCAGCATGGGACTGCAGCCGGAGGGAGCCATTCCTTCCTTTCCTCAGAGGCAGCCCCAACACAGCCCCTCAGTATGATGGGTATGTGTCCCCTAAAGAACAGATCAGACCAGATAAGCTACAGAAATCAGCATCAGATAAGAACAACTGTAGAGAACCCAGAGGCATGTTCAGCTGGGGACAGAAGCAGCTAGATGACATCAATGCAGACCAGATCCACCTCGGTCTAGTTCTCACTTGGAACCATCCAGACCTTCCTTTCTTGCATCTCCAGTCACCATGGCCCCAGGTGTGGCAGATACCTAAAGCCACCATGCTTGCAAGTTACTAGGGCATGAGATCCACCAGGAGGATGGGCTGGCTGCCTTGCACCATGGCTCACTCCTGTGGCCAACATGCCGACAGTGTCCTCAGCTTGCATCAGCACAGGGACACCAAGACAAGCTCCAAAAGGTCTGTGGCCAGCATGTCAACCAAAGTATGATACCTAAAATCCACCCACTCTCTAAGCATGACACGTGGCTCCATGAATAGAGCACCCACCCACCTAGCATTAACAAAGCCCATGGATCCATCCCCAACACCACAGAAATCACATGTAAGGGGCACATATACCTGCACCTACACCACTAACTAGCACTGGGGAGATAGAGGCAGAAGGATCAGGAATTCAAGATGACTACATGATACACGAGACTACCTCAGAAACAAACAGGGATGGTTAGATGGCTCAGAGAGGTGAGATGCTTGATGCCAACTGCAAAAATTAACTGGACCGTGGAACCCACATGGTAGAAGCCCTGTCCTGAAGGTTGTCCAAAGTGCAAGCAAAAACAGAAGGCGCTAGAGAGCCACTCAGCAGCTGAGCACAGTTCCTGCTCTTGCAGAAGACCTGAGTTTGGTTCCCAGCACCCACTCAAGTGGCTCATACCAGAGGAAGAAGGCTCATACTAGAGGACGTGACGCCTTCTTTGGGGCTCCACCAATACTGTAATCATATATATCAACCCACACAGGTAATTAAACTTTCAGAAAGAAAGAAAGAAAGAAAGAAAGAAAGAAAGAAAGAAAGAAAACAAACATACCCCACTTCATAAACATGATCCCATGCAACCTCATAGAACTAAAGTAGGTGACTGTGCAGGCTATAGCTCAGCCGCTCTCCTCTCCAGGGCAGCACAGAAGGGATGGACAGAGGCCAGGCAGGAGAGGAGGGTGCAGGTACAACAGGAGTCCCAAGGCTGGGGACAGGAGTGAGCCTTGAATTCTCTGCCCCACAGAGCTTCACAGACATTACAGGCACAGCCCTCCCAGCAAAACAGCTACTGGCTTCAAGGGCTCATCTGCACCTGCTTCTCAGACTCATGTGCATGCTCACTACTAACACACTGCATATAAGGCAGCAGGGCAGTCACTGGAGCCTCACCTGAGCATATGGAAAAAAGCAGCTGTCATCTAACCCTCTAGAGGACAAACACCTGGGAGGAACTTTGGGGCCTGGGTCCGCTAAAGCAGGGCAAAGACAGGCAGAAGAGCAGAACGAGCTTGTATATCATAGCTGCCTCCTGATACCGCCTCACTTGCCAGATAGCCATCACAGCTGATCAGCCACCAAAGGGCTCAGCACCATGTCAGCAAGGCACCTCCATCTCCTTATCCGAGAACACCATTGATAAATATTCTCCAGCACCCTGGGCCCTAAGTCAGCCACTTTAATCCAGTGAGGACAGTGACAAACGACAGCTGTTAGTTGCCGTGAGAACAATCTGCACTGGGCAGAGGCAAACCCGTGCTGTACAAGTCTCCACTTGTCATCACTGGTCCCCTGTGAGCTCCATGGTGGGGAATGAGGAGGCCTCAGGCCTCTATGTCTCAGGCTTCCTGGCCCTGACCGACAGGGTGGCACCTGGAAGCATCTTCCTGTGACACTTCTCTAAAAGTTCCTAGCTGGCCTGATAGAGGAATTGGGGGAGGCACTGCTTGGGTAAGCACACCATTTATGTTTTCTACAATATTTCGACCTGTGCCCCAGTTCCCGCAACAGTGGGAGCAGCACTCCACCTGTAGTCTACACATAAAGCACTCATGTTTAATGTCACTTTCCTACTGTGGCCAGGTACTGAGTATCACACTACTGAGTGTCCAGGAGGCATAGCACAGGCCAAGGAGGCTTTGGCCACAGGGGTGCCCTACTCCTTAGTACTATCAACAGCAGCTAAAGACCAACCTCAGGCAGGGCAGTGGTGGCACACGCCTTTAATCCCAGCACTTGGGAGGCAGAGGCAGGCAGATTTCTGAGTTCGAGGCCAGCCTGGTCTACAGAGTGAGTTCCAGGACAGCCAGGGCAACACAGAGAAACCCTGTCTCGAAAAACAAAACAAAACAAAACAAAAAAAAAAAGAGACCAACCTCTGAAGTGAGAGAGACCACGCCCATTGGATAAGCTCCTGAGAAGGATAGGCCACATCTGATGTCTCCTCCATCCTGCTGTCCCTACAGCCCAGGAAGAGCCCGCTCATGCTAAGTCTGGCAAAACACCAGTAAGCTCATAAAAAGGAAGTGATATAGAGCGTCCCCCAGTGTAACAAATGCAGGAAAGTGCCCTGTGTGGCCCAACATAGACACAATAAAGTGAAAGTGAGGAAAGGCTGGTGGAGAAGGTAACCCAGATAGAAAGAAATCTGAGGCCCCAGAATACACTTCGCTGGGTGGCTGCCTGAGATTGGCAGTGGGAGATTGGGTGCATTCAAGGCCTCAGCCATGCAGATCCTGATGACTCTGAAACAGGGAAGGGTAAATAAGAGCTGTGTTCAAGTGCTTAAGGATACAGTGACCCACTGCAGGTTCCAAGGCAGTGTCAGTTCCTGTCACTGCAATCACATCCAAGACCACATGACAAATCACTGAGGCCATCTAGAAGCATGGGTCATGCACAAAAAGACAGCTGCTAGCCTTCAGGTGACCAACAATGATACGCTTGAGGCAATGCTTGGTGGCTGGCAACCCCAGAGGTCCTTGAGGCAGATTCTGAGGGAAGACAAGATAAGCTGAGAACCTGTAGGTGCCAGGCTCCAGGTCAGCAGTAGGGATGAGGTCTCAGATAACTAGGGAAACCAGAACCAAGCAAACATAGAGCAGCTTCATGCATGGAGGGGGACATCCTCACAGAAGTCACTTGAGCCTAGAATATAGAAGGAATCATGTTGGCCAGTGCCAGGAGATGGGAGGGGCTGCATTTCTGACATCTTGCCTGTTACCCAACATTGACAGAATTGCCGGCAGCCATAGTACTGAAAAGGAGGGCAGGCCACCTCACACTTGATGGCAGGCAAGTGTCCCTCACGGTGTGAACTCCATCAACTCACTGCCATGCAGGGCTGCCCACGGCACTTACTGGGCATGACAGATGGGGAATGGGGAGGACCACCACTCACAAAGCACAGGACCAGAGAGCCACCAACCCCAAGCTCTAGCACATGCAAGATCAGCAACCCCATCTTAACATCATGGGAAGAAAGGAAGTCAGGTCCCTGCCCATACTAGGCACCTGATCACACTTGACTGGGGCAGATGGTATCACCCAATAGAGCACAGCTTCTGGACACCTCTTTCTCCCTGGCCTCATGGAGCAGATCTCTGGGGTGCTCAGGTCTCCCCTAACCTGCTGATTCTTTTGGTGACAGAAGGTGAGTGGATGTGGCTGATGCCCTGAGAGGAGGGGCCACAAAAATCCCAATCATCCTATGCTAGCTCCAATGACAGCCTAACCTGCCAGAGTATAGCACAGGGAACATTAACATCTTGATCTGCAGACAGCAGAACCAACATGTATCCCCACACTCTTCAGGGGCAGTCACTCAGAACAGCTCTGTCCTGAAACCCACCACAGACTCCTCCTTCCTGCTTAACTTTCAGATGCAGAAACCAATATGAGACAGAAGCCTGCTGGCTGGACCCAGACAAAATGCCCTGAGTTGCAGACAATGCACAAACCCAGGCTCATGCCTGACTCTCAAGGTTTTTGGCAGTAGGACACACTGCCATGCCAGCATGACTCAAGGTTCTAATTACCTTCACAGATGAGGGCAATAGCTGCTAAGACCCTTACCCCGTGAAAAAGGAGCCAGGAGAAATTTCTAAGATTTATCTGGGGTAAGGACACCAGGAAAGAATAAGAGCTGACCTAATTTCTGGTGATCCCAGGGCCTCTGCATCTGCTAAACAAGTGCTCACCAGAGTCACACCCCAGCCAGAGAGAGTGTATGTGTGTGTTTGAATGTGTGTGTATACAAATGTGTGTGTGTGTTTATCTTTAAACAGTGGCGGTACACACCTTAATTCTAGCACTCCAGAGATAGGTGGATCTTTGAAGGCCAGCATGGTCTACAAAGTGAGTTCCAGGACAGCCAGAGCTACACAGAAAATTCCTGTCTCTAAAAACAAATAAACAAACAAGTTAAGTATCTGAACCCTCCAGCACAGGCCTGTCATCTCAGCTACCTGGCAGGAGCTTGGTGAGGTCATTATGAGGTTGCAGCCCTGCAGTGGTCCTCAGACCACGGACACAGCGAAGCTTCTGAGCGGTGATGGCATGACAAGGACAAAGTCCTCCACCGTTACCGCAGACCCTTGGGAAGTTACAGAAACACTCAACCAGCACACAACAGGCTGGGCTGGGTGGAAGAGAGGCAACAGCCATGCTAGCACAGAGAAGCACAGTAGGCACCAAGGTGTCCAGGCGCACACAGTCTCTCTAGAGAAGGGGTAGCAGTTGTCCCCCAGCCCCAGCAAACCCCAAATGTACAAGTTGGTCCAGATCAGTTCCCCATTTTCAAGGCAAGTCAGAAACCTGCTGCTTTCCTTGCAATTGCAGAACCTCAGGCCAGTTCCTAGTTAAACACACACAGACGCCTCATTGGGAGGCAGCAGCTCCTCCACTGTGCCCCAGGTAAGGTGACAACTTCTGCCTATGGTGTTCCACTCTGCCTTCCTGGAGATTTTTAAACTCTCTGGATGCCCTCGGCCTCTGGAACCATCTCTGAGAAAATGGTCTAGATGTTGGCTTGTATTTCACCAGTAAGCTCCTAAGAAAAGGGAGAGTAGCCTCAGCATGGACCTGGCAGCCAGCGCTGAGAGGGCACTGAACACCCAGGGCACAGTGCAAGGAGTGGGAGGGTGGGTTACAGTGTGAGCTAACAGGGGTTCCAGCACCCTCCGCTACAAGCTTCTCTCCACCACACTCTGAGGGCAAAGTAAGCACCTTGGAGAGCTATCAGCCTCTCCTGCAACATCTGGCCCAGTGCCTGAACTGAACTCTCTTCTCCACCTGTCCCTGGTTCTTGCTTTTTTTTATTTGGGGGGCAGGGCTCCAGACAGGATTACTCAGCATACCCCTGGCTGTCCTGGAACTCGGTTTGTACACCAGGCCTTCCTCAAACTGGGAGATTTGCCTGCTTTTGCTACCAGTTCTGGGATTAAAGGTGTGTACCACCATGGCCTAGCTCCAGGCATTGGTCTCCCCCCCCCCCATTTTAAATTTTAAGACAGGGTCTGCTAAACTGTCCAGGCTAGCCTTGAAATCACTATGGATTGTAGCCTAGGGTAGCCTGAACTTGAGCCTCCCAAGTGCCCGGACAACAGGCCTGGGTTCTCCAAGCTCAACTGCCTCCACTTACTCCAACTCCCTCTCAAGCTAACAGTTGAACAGACCAGTTTCAAGTGGCTCCTGACACACCAACACTTTCTTCAGAGGGTAAAGGTTCTGCAGCCCAGCTGTCATGAAACCCCCCTGCCACCATCCCACCTCTGCTAGAGAATCAGAGTCAAGGGCAGGCACAAGGCCTGATCCAAAGACACACCCAGACCACTTGTCATCCATCTATGTCAGCACACAGCCCCGTGCTCTTCCCTTGACCTAAAGGTGAAGTGTAGAACATGATAGGTAAAAAGAGGCCAGGAACCAAGCCCAACCCTAGAGGGTCACAGGTGACACCTGAGGCCACATAGTAGACAGGACACCTGGTTACAGGGACCTGTACTGCCTACAGCAGCATCCTCCACAACCAAGAAGCCTACTACAGATGTCAAAAGTGCCCAGGTTGAAAAACCCTGAACTACAAAGTCATACAATAACAGGCAGACAGGATTCAGGGCACAGATATGTACCTCCTGAGCTCCCATCAGCCACTCAGCCAAGGTCATATCAGTAGAGACATCACAACTCAGCCTCACTCTACCTCCTCCCTTCCATCCATCCACATAAAATTGTAGATGGACCCCAAGACCACACCTCCAGTACTTTTCACTCTTTTCCTCCCTCCCTCTCTCATTGCCCAGGGTAGTCCAGGGTGGGAACACAAGGTGCCAGTGAGCACTCACTATCTAACGCAGAGACTCATCAAGGCTTAGAGCACCATGAGACGGCGACCATGATCTGCATTTCCATTTTGTGAGTGGGGAAACTGAGGCCTCAGTTCAGGGCACAGTGAAAGCACTAGCCTGGCTTGTTCTAGGGTAGAGCCTGTGCCTACCATCCCCTGACACCTTGACATCCCCTGACTCCCCTGTCTGGGAGATAACTCTGTAGCTACTCCCACTCCTAAGGTAGGGCTGTGTATGGAGGAATTTTAGGAAATCATGGCCCTGGGGCAGGAGATAGAAAGCAGGGTGTGCTACTATCATCCACTTAAACACACCACTGTGGTGCTAAGCCTAAAATGCATAGAACAGATCTGTGCAGCCCAATGTGCTCTCAGTTCCCATTATGCACATACACAACTAGGCCAGGACCTCAGCTGACCACTGAATAGCTAGAAGCCACTGTTTCTGGGATCCTGCTCTTCTGTGCTATCTCCCTTCCTCCACCACAGTCAAAACTGTCTTCTGCACCCTCCTTCTGTCCAGTGTTGAGAGACTCCAGAAACAGAACACAGAGCGAGGGTGGGAGATCTTGGTTCCAGGCTGTCTCTCTCCCAGGAAAGAGGCAGTACAAGGGGATTTCTCAAAGCCATGAGCTACAGAAGTTCCACAGAAGGGCAGTGAGAGCTGCTGGTCCTTCCATGAGATCACCATGGCAACGAGAGCCTGCAGGATACAGAGCTGGACCACAACTGAGGATGGTTGCTTACATATGAGCAGGGTGCACCTCACCTGAACTGTAGAGTAGAGCACTGCAACCTGGTCTGCTCTTGGTGGTACAAGGACCCAGGGATATGGAGATCTGGGGCTACCCTGCACCACACTGGATGGAAATCAAGCATCTATGGACTGAAGAGGGCTGGGAGCTGGGGGAGGGGGAAGATGACTCTCAATGCCCAATCATGTTAGACAGCTACTACCTCAGAATGCCTGAAACAGGATAGCCCAGGGCAGAGAGATATGAAATGGATGAAGACAGGGACTTGGGATCTGGGCCTGGAAAGACATGAGCCACAGCCCAAGGGAGCTCAAAACTACAGGGTGAGTTTCAAAGCTTCAAAACACACAAGCAACAGGGCTAAGCACTAGCCCAGTATGCAAAGCCCAGGGCTCCATTCCCAGCATCCCTTCAGTCAAACACTTGTCATCCTAACACTGGCAAAGTAGAGGCCAGAGAGTCAGGAATTCAAGGCCTTCCTCTCCTACACAGCAAATTCAAGGCCAGCATGGATTATATGACACCCTGTCTCAAAAGAAAAACCAACACCACACACCTACTTTACAAAGGTGACAAGATTTCAAACACCATGCTAGGAACATGCTCAAGAGATTGAGTATTCTGGAAACACAAAAATGACTGATTCGAAATGATGGATGTGAGGCACAAACACTTCCCCTCCCAAGACAACTCTGATAGAAGTAGTGTCAGGGGATAAACAGCAGATAGGCACAGCCCTTCCTAGGCACAAACTTCAGAATCAAAATTCTCCATCTTAACTTTACAAGCAGTGAGCAATTTACAGTGGACAGTGTGTGGGTGCCACAAGAAGACTGAGCCCCAGGGGACAACAAATGTACTCCAAGGCAAAGTGTACTTGCACTCCGGTGAAAATTCTCACCAACAAACTCCTTCCACCAAAAACTTCCTTCTCCATGGAATAGCTCTTGGATGGCCTCTGTACCAAGTACTACTCCAGAAGCAGGGGCCCACTAGTGATGGAGAAGGAGAAACTTCTGCCCTGGCAGTGCTTCTGCTCCAGCAGAGCATGGCTCAGCCAGCTGACTGACAGCTGAAGCCAAAAAATAAAGCAGGGCAGAGGGGACAGGAAAGGTGGCCACTAAAGAAAACAGGCAGTCAGGGAATTCTTCATGAGTAAAGTAACATGAAGAACAGACCACCAGGGTGGGCTGTGGGGCATTCAAGACAGAGGAAATCTAGGATCCCAGCAAGGAAGAGGAAGGCAGGTCAGAGCAGAACTGGTCAGGGAGGAAAGGTCTGTGTAGGAAGATACTCTAGCTTCTGGCTAAGGTGCTGGATGAACAGAGGCAGAAGGGAAAGAGGCCCCCTTGGAAGCAGTGGGAGGCAGGAACAAGAGAGGACTCCTGGGCACTTCAAAGTTTTGGAGTAAAAGAGAAGTTCCCATTGACAACCATAATAGGTTGAGGTATGGGTGGTTTTCAGAGAGGGGATTCTGTTCTATACAGGATATTACCCACTCTAAAGCATATCTCCATGGCATTAGCCCCATGTATTGCACATACCAGTCATCCTAGCAGTTGGGAGATAGAGTCAGCAGGGTCAGGACTTCAAGGCTAGCTTGAGCTGTATAGTGTATTTGAGAGCAACCTGAACTATATGAGACTGTTTCAAACAAATAAACAAAAATCACCCAATAATTTTTAAAAGGACTCTGCGCTTAAAACACACCCACAAAGTACATCACATCAATCTCTACTTCCCTGGCTCCCTCTACTGCCTCCATTGCCAAAGGCTTGGGTAAAACAGGTAAGAGTGGGTTTGCCCAGACTACCCAGGTTCACACAGCTCTGCATCCTAACCTACCTCTAGTAACTAACTTACCTACACCTACCTTTTAACCTGGATGGAGGAGACTGAATGTAAACACCTCCCAAGGCTCAGTCCCTCCCAGGGCTGAGTGCACTCTCTGAAGAACCCCATGTCCCTGGGTGTTCTACAGAAGCCTCAGGCCACATGTCACTGCATAGTGGAGTACCAGGTCCCCGCTAACAGCCTGCCTATAGTTGTTAGGAAAGAAAAAACAGGGCTAAAAATAGACCTCTGAAGTCTCAAAACTACAACCCGGGAGGAGACCCCAAGGGAGAACATCATAGGCCATCGGGCATCAGGCTGCAGGATAACTGACTGGGAGAGTGCTACATCGACCAGAGTGCTCAGGTGGGGAGTCAGGACCACAGGGGAGGACTTGAAGGGCAAAGGGGGGTGTGTAGAAGCAATTAAGACATTGGAGCTCAACCTGTGGGTTGCTAACCCTTTGGAAAATGTCTATTTCTGGAAATATTTACATTACCATTCACAACAGTAGCAAAGTTATAGTTATGAAATAGCAACAAAAATTTATGGTTGGGGTCACCACAACAAGGAACTACATTTAAGGGTCACAGCATTAGGAAGGTTGAGAACCACTGAATTAGGAACTACAGATCAGGTGGCCAAGACTAAATTAAGGGACATAAGCTGCACCCCAAAGGACTCACGGAGACTAGTGGGAAAAGAAGTGCAAGTTCTGCGGCAACTGGGTAGTCTTATCATATTCAAACCACTTAAATGGGATGTCCGACTCCATAGGGGAGGTTTCACGGTGTCAAAAATAAAAACGGGATGTGAAGAAGTAGTTACGACTTTTAAGATCAAATGATCAGGCCTAAATGGGGGACATCAGGTGCACCTCAAAGGACCTGGAGGCCAGTGGCGGGAATAGGGGCACCCGGTTCGGGTTTAAGCAGAGCTCGGGGTGCAAGCCACAGGTCGGAGGTCGGAGGTCGGAGGTCAGGGACCTAGCAGGATGAAGGAGAGCGGGACCTGAGGCCAGGCCGGGGATGGAGGCCCGGGCCCCAGGCGAGGGGAGCTGGGAAGGGAGCGTGGCGGGCTGGGCCCGCGAGCAGGCCCCGGAGGTCTCGCCCCGCCCGAGGCCGCGGGACCGCGTCTCAGGCCCGTTGGGATCCCGGGGCGGCATGCAAGGCCGGAAGGCTTGGGGTGGTGGGAGGCGGTCGCAGCGCGGCTGAGGAGCTTCGAGGCCGGGCGGAGGCAGAAGCCGGGGCTGCCGCGAGGAACCGGGCCGGGGACCAGACGACATGGTAGGGGGACCCGTTGGGTGCCCAGACCAGATGAGGCCGGACTCCCACAACCTGAGGCGCTCGCCCTTCGACTCTGGGGCTCCCTCGACTTCCTGCCCCGCGCCCGCCCGCCGCCAGCTGGCCCCCCGACGGCGCCTCCCCTACCTTCGTTCGCCAGGTCCGCCATTTTACTTCCTTAAGCCCTCCCACAAGGCCCCGCGCCCGGCCCCCGGGCTCAGCCTGCTTTCTGCTAGGAGAGTTCTGCGCCTGCGCATCATATTAGACAGCGCTGGGGCGAGGAGGTGGGCAGCTTGCACCCGCTAGCGCTCCAGTCGCGCGCCTGCGCAGTAACGGTTCTCTGCCCTCCTCTTCCCGCCCGCAGAGGGAAGGGGGTGTGGCTAGCGCAGCACGCATGCGCACAGGTAGCACCAATTTGCCATTGGTCCTGAGGTCCAAGCATTGGCCGCGTGCTGGGGGTGGGATGGGGATGTCCGGGCGCCACGCATGAGCAGGAGTAACGTGCCGCTGCTGGCTGTCCTGACTTCCATCCCGCCACTTTCCCTATTTGTTTGTGTGGTGGGCTTGACTTTTTAGCTATTCCGCGTACAGGAAGGAGTGACCGGTACATCAAGCCTCAGTGTCCCTGAATCAGAAGCCAGTCCCTTTTACACAGCTTTCCTAAGGCTGTTTGGGATGGTTGGGGAAGAGGCAAAGTCAGAAGTGACCCTAGACTTCAGACACAGGATGTCCAAATAAAACTAAACTCTTGACTTCTCAGGGCATTAGACTTGGCATTGGTGCACACGCCTTTAATCACAGCACTCAGGAGGCAGACGCAAGAGGATCTCTGTTTGAGGCCGGCCTGATCTACAGAGCCAGGTCCAGGCCAGCCAGGGCTACACAGAGAAACTGTGTCTCGAAAACAAACAATAAATAAGTAATAAAAAAGATGCATTTGTATGTGTATGAGTTCTGTGTGTGTGCAGTGCCTACTAAAGTCCAGAAAAGGATGCTGGCTATCTTGGGACTGGACTGTGGGTGACCTGTCTAAGCCAACTATGTGGGTGCTACGTCTAGTGCTCTGAAAGAGTAGGAAGTGATCTTATTACTGAGTCCTGGTTTTGTGTTTGCTTTCAAAGTGCTGAGATGGAACCCAGTGTTTCCAGCATGCTATAAGGTACCCCCCAGCCCAGCATGGGGGATTCTGGGCAGGATTCCACCCCTGACCCATAGCCCCTCATTGAGGCATTCTAGGCAGGACTCTAATACTGGTGAGAGACCTCCACAGGTAAACAGGCTTGCTGCCGGGCTGGAGAGATGGCTCAATGGTTAAGAGCACTGACTGCTCTTCCTAAAGGTCCTGAGTTCAAATCTCAGCAACCACATGGTGGCTCCCAACCATCCGTAATGAGATCTGATGCCCTCTTCTGGTGCGTTTGAAGACAGCTACAGTGTACTTACATTTTAAAAAAAAAAAAACAAAAAAAAAAAAACTTCAAAAAGAGCAGAGCTGGATCGAGAAGGAACAAAACAAACCAAAAACCAAAAGGGGCTTGCTGCCAAGCCTCATGATATGAGTTCAGTCCCTGAGATCCAGATGATGGAAGAAGAGCACCAACTGCAAGTGTGCACAACAAATAAGTGTAAGATTTTTAAAAGAAACGAGGAAAGGAGAGTGGAAAACCAGGCCTAAATTCACCTTTGAATATTGACAAGACACCTAAAAGCAGCTTATTACATGTTTTAAATCTTTGGGTATACTCCTACAGATTTGTGAGACAGGGAGACACCATCACAGTGTAGTCCAGTCTGGTCTTGAACTCAAAATCTTCTTGCCTCATCTCCTCAAGTGCTGGGGTCATCGGTATAGAAAAATATCTCTCTCTCTCTCTCTCTCTCTCTCTCTCTCTCTCTCTCTCTCATTTTTATGTACCTCAGGCTGCCCCTCGAAATGGCTTTGTAGCTGAGGATACCCATGGACTTCTGATCCTCCTGCCTGCACATCCAGAGAGCTAGGCTAACATATGTCACCATCATACCCAGTTTCATTGTTTGTTTGTTTGTTTGAAAGAGAGTATCATTACATAGCTCAGGATGGTCTGGAGTTTTCAGTAATACTCCTGCCTCAGCTTCCAATTCCTGGGAACATGGATGTGTGCATACAACACGGCCTTCTGTTTCCCTGGTGTATGTGTGGCATCTTCACACATGTGAGTGTGGCTGTGTGTGCACAGCAAGTGTGCATGCAGAAGTGGGGGGGGGGTGTTGGGGTCCTGCTCCATGTGTCTACTTTAGTCACTTCACCCTGGTGGGTAGTAAGCTTCAGCCACACTCCCGTCTCTACCCCCAACCACTTTTCCTCCACGGCCCTGTCTCTGATCCTGTGATCTTCCATCAATAGGACATTTTCCTGACTGCTGTATGAGTCTTGCACAGTGACTCAGTGTCACTGTGTTGTCAAAGAACTTAATACCAGCACCCAGGAGGGAGAGGCAGGTGCATCTCTGTGAGCTCCAGTCCAACCTGATCTACAGAGTAAGATCCCATTTCAAACAAAAAAATAAAACAACAAATTCCTAAACTAGTTAAAGTAGGTTCTCAAACTTCCCAATGCTGCGACCTTTCACGCATCTCCTCACACTGTGGTGATCTCCAGCCATAAAAGTATCTCATTGCTACTTCATAACTGTAAGTTTTCTACCATTCTGAATCATAAGATAAATAGTTGATATGTGACTCAAAGGGGGGAACCACTTGAGAACGACTGGCCAAGCCATAACAAAAAGATCTTGGTAAACTGAACAAGGAAACAGGTTATTACATTCTAGATAAAGGGGCTGGAGCTACAGCTTGGGTTAAGAGCACTGACTGCTCTTGCAGAGAACCTGAGTTCCCTCCCCAGCACCCACATCAGGCAGCTCACAAGATCCTGTAAGCCCAGCTCCCAGGGATGTGATGCCCTCTTGTGTCCTCCTTAGGAACTGTGTTTACATGCACAAACCCACGTACAGACACACAGACATCCATGTGGAATAAAATAATAAAATTTTTTATTTAAAAATTATTTTCTAAAATTTGAATTTTAAAAATTAAAAAAAAAATGTACTTTAAATCCTACTAGCTTGCTACTCTGGTCTACAGGGGTGCAAGTGTCCAGGCATGGCACCATCTCCTTCCAGCCACACAGTACTAAGGAGTAAATCAGAATTGAAAATTAACAACGATGCTGTCATCCCTGTGGCTCTGTGTCAATCTCTGTACAGTCTAAAGCTATGTCATACGTCATGTTCTGTGATGCCTTGTGACCTACTGCATAGAATCCAGCAGTGGCTTTTTGAGGGACATCCAGAGATTCAGGAGCCCTGAACCCAGAGAGCTATGTTTACACTATGAGTTGTTTCTGCTGTGGGTGGCTGGCGACCTCCCGCCCCTCAGGCTTCTGTTGAACTCAGCCAGTATTCCAGGAAATAATTCTTGGTGACTGAGAACTGGAGGTGGGGGGTGGGGGAGTTGAAATTTGGGCTGAGTCAGCAGTGACAGAGTGCACAAGACCAGGCTACCATCTGCAGCACCGCATAAAACAGGCATGCTGGCACACACCTGTTATCCCAGCACTGGGGATGTGGAGGCAGGAGGATCAGGAGTTCAAGGTCAACCTCAACTACACAGTGAGTTTAAGGCCAGTCTGGGCTCTGTGAGTCCGAATCTAAAAAAAGAAAAGGAGAAAAGAGAGGAAAGAAAAAAGAAATAGCTCAAGTTCTTTGGCCCTCTTCTCATCCAGAGATGGGGGTCCATTCATCTCCAGTAGGACATGTGTCAATCAACTAGCACATCTTCAGTGGAAGTGTATAGCAGTTCCTACAGGGGACAGGTCCACAGCTTTCCTTCCTTTGCCAGTAAGCTTGTCGTTGTCGTCATCACCACCACCACCACCATCATCATCGTCGTCATTCTTTTGCGCCAGGAACTCATGTAACCCAGGCTAGCCTTGTACTCTCTATGTAGTCGAAGATGACCTTTACCCTCTGACCCTGCTACTCTAGTTCCCGAGCACTGGGGTGTGAGATGCACGTAAGCCTTTACTGCCATGCACTGGTTAGTTGTGTTTCTGACACAGGGTTTCACTCTAGTCCAGGCTAGCACAAACTTATGGGAGATCCTCTACCTCACCTTCTCCTGTACTGGATATGAGGACAGAATCTGCGGGGCCTCTAGACCCCAAATCCGAAGAGGTTTTCCACACAGTGACCACTGGGGGCAGCAGAGGACTGCGATGTTAGAGATAGCGCCTGCACTTGCGTGAATGCCCGCCCATGAGTCTGCGTGCCAGTCAATGAAGGGCCAAAGGTCGGCATCAGGTGTCTTCCTCACTTTACCCAAGGTTACCCCTGCACCCTGTCCTGCAGTCCCAGTGCCCCTGTGCGCCCTCTTGCGCCCCGGCCCAGCAGCTGCCGCTGTTCAGCTGTTGGGGGAAACGAACTGCAGATTTGGGATCACACAGCCCCTCCCGTACTGAGTCAGCTCCCCAGTTCTGGGGTCACAGACCCTACACTTGGCTTCTCTGTGGGTTCTGGGGGAGGGGGGCGAACTCACATTCTCAAGCTTGAATGCAGAGGCCCTGCCCAGGACTTATAAGCCATCCGGACAACTCCTAGCTCTATGGTCACCAGAACAAGGGCTGCGCAGTGTTTAAAGGACTCCCTCATTCCGTGGAGAGCTTCCGGGCCCGCATGACAAGGGTGCACTGTTCAAGGAAGGAGGAGGAGGAGGAGGAGGAGGAGGAGGAGGAGGAGGAGGAGGAGGAGGAGGAGG